>JANHGL010013127.1:47488-95737 GCA_024611195.1 Ceyx melanurus | reverse complement strand
ACACAGGAAATAGATTCATAGAAATATGGAGAAGGTAAAACAGAAAGATGGATTAATAATAAAAATAATAATTTTAAAAAAATACAGAGGGAAAAGAGTGACTTTGCATACACTCTTAAATAAATGTACATGCAGATAACAAAAAGTGGACCAAAAATTTAAGGAACAGAGCACTTAGAACCTATTATTTCAAGCCCTAGTCCCACAGATAAAGGTAAAAAAAAAGAGCATGTGAATTAGTTCACTTAAGTCGAAGATTCCTGATCTTTTTCCAACAAACATTTCAGGCTCATTTTGAAAAAACACACCCGAGACAAATTTTCTCCTAGTGTTTGCCTGAATGGCACTCTTGCCTCTGCATAAGAATGCTGCACTGTTTTCAGCTCCATTCCAATATTTTTTTTCCCAGTGTTTCACTTTGAACTGAAGAAAATGAGAATTCTGAAGGCGCACCCTTTTAAAAAAAAAAAACCAAAAAAAAAAAAACACAAACCAAACAACTTGAGTCACATCAGGTCACAATGACTTGGCTTAACTGGCTCCATAAAGCAGTGCAGTTGGCACTATCTGCTCTCAACAGCGTGGTGGTGATTTTGAATGAAAATGTGTGTGCTTGGAAGCCTGCTGAAAGATGAACATGGAGACACAGATTTCCAGCTCTCAGTCCTATTCTTCGTGCTGGCAAAGCACCTGCATGTTGTTACAGGGGGGTGCCAAAGTTGGTTTGGAGGCAAGAGTTTGCTCCCTCCTTCATCCGTACCCCCTTGCACGGCAGTCTCAGGCTGGCTGGCTTTGCTTATTCTCAGTTTAGTGGTGTGACAGCCTCTGGTGTTCCATCCCAAAAGTAAAACCTATTTTTAAAGTATCTTGTTTCTCAAGAACGACCCTGGGAGATTCATGTATCTTCATCAGAAAACCATTCTTAAGGGTTAGCTGGCAAACCTGGAATTCAGAAGGTTCTGCCAGTACCATGATTATATCCCAGCTCCTCCGAGCCATGCTGAGAAGCTGCCAGCTCCCACCTTGTCACAGCTGAAGAGGACAGAGCGTGAAGTCTAGATGTGGCACTGTGGAAGTCATTCGTGCAGAAAGCAAGAGGGATGAGGCACTGTTTCCCCCCACTTTTCCCCTATGATAAATTCACTGACTTGACTGGAGCCATCCTGGAGTAGAATTAATATAATACAGTTATAAATCAGGCCTACTGATTCACTGACAGTGCCCCTGTAGGACCTTCCTGAGCAGCCAGCCTACTGAACATTGCTCAGAGCATTGTCTTCCCAAGCACTGTGCCATGCCATTTCCACAGACAAATTGTTTCCTGACACAGCAGAGACTGATCTCCATGCTTCCTGCTTAGTTAATGCATTATAACCACATTGTTTTGCACTGGTTGCCCTCTAATTTGTGTGCAATAGGATTTTTGAGTCAAGCACACAGCCCTCAGCTATGGCAAATCCGTGCGGAGTTTTGACTCCTGAAGCATCCAAAGATCACAGGAGTTACAGATGCAAAATACATTTTCCAAACTGCTCTTATGATTAGATTATTTGAGAAGCCAGGAGAGAAAAGATGGATCAGAGTCATGAAGCCAAGAACGCTTTCTAAGGAGGCAAGGATAGCCAAACTCCTGGCCTTGGAGTCCAAGGTAGCAAAGGATGCCCTGAGGAGATACTTACACATCTCTTGGCCTGTTTGGAGCCCCTCAAAAATGTTCTGCCTTTTGTTTTCAGTCAGATATTAAACCCAAGAGGCAGCTTTGGACAGTGAACAATTATGGCTGGTCATAATTGCTTGGTAATTAGTAGCTCTCAGCAGCAGCAAGGCAAATAATAAACGTTTCTTCCGTGTATAACTAGTTATTGTTTTGATGACACCTTTCCAACTCAAGGCTTCTCATTTCTGACCAATGTAAAAAAAGCCACAGGGGTTGGACAACGTGAAATGAAAATCAGACTCCTCTTTGGAAACCATATATGAGGAAAAACACCTTAAGAAGAGAAACTGCAAGAACCAGGACTGTTCCATTCTTTAAACGATTCCAAGAGTCTTCTGCTGGTGGAAACATTCTTGTTTTCTCCTGGATTTCAAAATGTCAGTGGAGTAGATGGTGTCCCAGGCAAAAGTACAATGAGAAAAATAAACATTTATATTCAACAGACTTGCTTCATACCTGCACTAATAAGTCCTTTCAATATTTAGAGGAGACAAGGAAGGCAACCAGAGCAGAATGAAATAGACACCACAGCCTCTGTAAACTGCTCCACCACAGTGAGGAGACAAAGAATCTGGGGGTGTTCTTCTTGCCTCAGTCTCCCATTCCATCTAATAGTGAATTATTCCATCTAATAGTGAATTATTCCATCTAATAGTGAATTATTCCATCTAATAGTGAAATATTCCATCTAATTAATAGTGAATTATTCCATCTAATAGTGAATTATTCCATCTAATAGTGAATTATTCCATCTAATAGTGAATTGTCTGACAAATTACCTAGGCTCAGTCCTTCCTCCTCAGGAGCAGGGAACTCCACCAAGAGGATGGGGAGCCCAGTAAAGGAATGGGGGGAGATGCCTGTTCTTTAAGTATTTCCAGACTGCATGGAGCCACCCTTCTAAGGCCCTCCCAAGCTGAGCAGGGTGGTTTGAAGGTTTCACAGATATTCTGCTATATTATTTCATTCATTTGCAAAACAAACTCTGAGGAAAGAGAGAAGGCTAGGAGAAAAAGAAAGCACAGATTAACCAGATTTCTCATGTTATTTACCTTAGACTTCAGTGCTAGTCAAGGTTTCTATTGTAATAAAGCAAACTAGAACACTGACAAATTAACTGAGATCAAAGGGATAGCAAGAGTTGAAATTGTTGGAATTACAATGTGCACAGAAATACCAAACTGAGGTTCTCTGAATTGAAATGAGACCTGAGGGTCAGGTTCTGGCCCAGGAAACACATCAGAACCCACACCCAAATAAATAGCTCTGACAGTAATCCAGTGGAGGAATGTGTGAGCTGTCTCTTCCCCGGGAAATTTTTCCCACCCTTTGGGTCCTGAGGCTTTGACTTCAGCATTAAAAGCACTGTCTGCTTGTAACCTCAGTCATTAAGCTCTCTTGCTGCTCTACTATTTGCTTTCTTGAAGGAAAAATGGAGCTTCACCCATGAGAACACAGCATCTGGACAGCCCAGCCCTGCTCTTGGTGAACTACTTGACTTCTTCACACAGACAGGTGCCTAAAACACCAAGGGATGCTCTAGTTGAAGTATCCACAGCCCTTCTGAGACAGCTCAAAAGGGATATATCTCACATTTTAGTGTGCAGCTTCGAGTTCAGCACAGTTTTGCCTTAACAGACCATACTGTAGGGAGGAGGAGAAGTAAAGTAGAGCCTTCCTAAATCTAAATAACACTAAATACAGTTGCCACACGTCCCAATACATGAAGGAGGCTTTCTTGGATGGCCCCTAGTCCAGGATAAGCAGCAAGCACTTCCCATGTTCCTCTGCTTGCCCCTAGGCTGGAGCTACACTTTGGAGACCAGACCAAACCTAACTATCCTTCTGCACATCACCAGCATGGTGGAGAGGGACTACTCCATCTACTTCCCATTTTCATCTAATATGAACTTGGTGCAAATTACAAATCCTTTTCAGAATAAGTTGGCAGAGAACTTACCTGGTGATCTTCCAAAAAGGCTTCTTTTTATCCCTGAGCCTCACAATAGGTGATAAATTCCAATTCTTTACCACTTTTCATGTAACTTGCTTTCATTAGTTAAATCAGCCCTGATGATATCCCACAGATTTGCAGGAGGACTGCACCTACTTACACACAACCCTAGAAGCCTTTTTTAATTGTCATGGATGTCATGGAGTATACTTTGGCAGGCCACTGCAAACAAGTTTATTTTACTTGCAAGATCACATAGCCAGCTCAGCAGTGCTGAAATGTGGCAATGAATTCCTCTCATCGCATAGAGATGATGATCAGCAATACTACCAATAGATAGGAAAAACCCAACCAAGTCTTCACAGTCAGTGGATCTTACTTGCATTTAAAACTCACACATACATAGCAATTTGCCTCTGTTCTACGGCAGCTGCAAACTATTAACTATGACAATGAAGTTGATTTTTAAACCAACAAATATGACGGCTATTATGAAAGTTTTACCATTGTCACATGGTGTGCAGTCTTTAAATTCATCCCTTGCTGTGTGGCTGAACTTTTATTGTTTTGTTGTGTTGGTGTTTTTTTTATTTTTTTTTAAATTAAAAGAAGGTCATGCGAGGACAGAAAACCTCTTTGTCAGTCAGACTGTGCAGTGCATAAAACTCTTCCAGAGCTCTCCTCAAAGCCAAACCCAGCATACTGTACTTAAAGTACAGCGTTGCAGATAATACAACTCTATTTGACAGATAAAAAGATAGTTCCCCTCAATGCCCCTTGCTTCTTTCCACCTCCAAAATGCCAGAATCTTTGCTGGATTCCCAGAAAATCTAGCCTTGGAATGATCCATCTGCCAAATGAGGGAGTTTTCAACGTAAGAAACCTTCAAAATGATACCCAAAGCACACACCTTTGCTGTAAAGCACTAATAGAAACAAATCCTATGCAAGGCAGCTGCCAATCCAAGATCCACACAGAGCAGGAAAAGAAGAATTTTAGCTGTTTCTGACAGCATGGGAATGCTTTTGAGGAATACTTACAGTGGGATATCAAACTAAATGTCTCTATCATCATGCACAGTTAAATCGTGGCCAAATTATTCTGCAAAAATCAAGATGTAATCTTTATCTAAAGTTCTTTTTTTTCCCCTATAGGGCCCAGTGACACAGGACAATGTTTTTTTGACTGCCAGAAGGCCTTGCAACTCTTCAGCTGAAGATCTGATTCCTCCTGGTTTCTATTTCCATTCATCTTCTTTCTCACCTCATCATATGAGCTACCCTTCTCTTCCAAAGAACTGTGCAGAAACCCACAGGAGGGCACGATGATCAGGCAGAGAAGGGGGTGAGCCTCACTATTTTACATAACAAAATCATATGCATCAAAACACACACACACACACACACACAACTTCCCAAATGTCTGAGGTTCGTTATCCTTCGTGTCCTGACAAGTTACACCCACCTTTCCCAGAGGAACTGAATCCATAACAAGTACCAGGCTTCTGTGAAAACAGCAAATAAAGTAGGACTACCTACCACCCAATCCTGCAAACAGGGATAGGCAATCTTTCATACATCTTGCCATGCACAACCCCAGAGTTTGAGCTGGGCTGCCCATTTTACCAAGTGCTCTATCTCCAGCAAACATTTCCCAGAGTTATGCTCTATTGCAAGGTCCAAATCAGCCTAATTCTGCAACCCCTGTTTACAGTCAGCCTCCGGCACTGCCTTACGATGGAATAACTCATAAGAATGAAACACAAGTTGGGATTTCAGGATAAGGTCCCCAGTCAACATGTGGGAGCATTTATGGCTCTGTGAAACCTATGTTAAAAAATAACTTAAAACCAGACAGTTTCCCTATGAGTGGTCTGTTTTTCCCATGTTCCAGTTTGCTTTTTCAAAAAGACTGGTAGGCTGAGATACCAGTCACTCTGAAAATGACAACATTCAATTAAAACAATAGCAATTTTCAAGTGATGCTTTTTTTTTTTTTCAATAGATGTATGACATTCCTAGACATTCTATTAATTAGCAGGCCCCAGGCAACACATTTGGTAAAACAGAACAATCTGGCCTTTGATTTTTATCCAGGCCTTACCCAAGATCTCACAGAGGTAGCCAGGCTGCTGATAGATCCCCCACACAGAGCACACACCCCCAGCAAGCAGCTGCACTAAGAACTGCATTGTAAACCCCTTTGAAGAATTCTCAATCTGCAGAGCAAGAAAGAATGATTTATTAATTAATAAAAACTGCTTGGTTTGGACTGGGCAAGCAGGATCTGTTAAATGGACTTCTTTAATCAGTCCCAATTTGTTTCCATGTTCTTTTTTACAGTTACCTGTTACAACTTCTCTTTCAAAGCCGTCCTGGCTGAAAAACATATTCTGAATGTTTCCTATGTTTCAAGAGCAGGAATTCAAACAAGCCCATTACTTTCAAAGTAAGGAGGCTATTAATATCCTGATGAGCATCTGAAATTAGCAGCATCTCATGTTCTACACCTACATGATGGTTATCTAGGAAACTGGCATCCTTGTCAGGTCTTTTCTGGGCAGCTATAGTTACAATCTACCAGTACACTGGATGAAAAACACCATTGCAGCAGAAGATGTTGTAAGATGCCAGCTGAAACACTCAAGCTTTTGATACTCCCACCTGCATTAATAGTTTCTGGTTGTATTGGATAAAGATCTGTGAGTTTCTTCACGTTTAGGAATTTATTAAGGTAACCAAAACCTTGGAATCTTTCTTACTTGTTGTATTATTCATTTCATCTGTAGACAATAATGGTCCTCTTACATTAAGGATAATTAGGGCCTTAGATGGGCTTTCAAAGACATTTCCACATTTTTCAGTGATGTAGCTGTAACCAAAACAAAATCCAAAGGGAAAAGGGGAGGAGTATTCAATCTTGAAAGCAGCCAGACTGTCTGGAGGAGATATATTTTGAAGGTTTTATTGGTGGCCCTCAGAGAAAGGCATCTATGACCTAAGCTTGAAGGCTAGCAAGGACTATGTGGGTTTGTGTGGGAGGGGGTTAAATCTAATTTGTAAATGGTGAGTTATTAGCCCTGACATTTGAGAATAGACACTGCATTGTGTTGATGATGAAAGCAACCCTAGTTTTCTTCTTAATGGCAGTGATTCATTCTTTCCCACTCCGCTATTGTTCCCATTTACCTGGCAAAGAGAATTACTTCGTATGTGTTCCCAGTTGCTGATTTCTGGAGGGACTGTTCAGATGAGCAAAAGCACAGGAGAAGAACTGCACCAAACAGGCAGAGTTCTGGGAAGAGCAGCAGTGGATCTCTGAAAGGGTGTGTTGTTACTAATTGGACTTTCCCCTCTGCTCCAATCCCTTTGCACCCAAGAAAATCCTGTCTCTCTTCACTCAGAGCTTTCAGTCTCCCTTTTAATTCAGGATTATTCCCTTAAACTTCTGATCTCAAAAAAATATTGAGTATCACCTAAGACAGGTAGAAACTTAGGAAGCTTTAAATTACTTCAAGCCTTTGGGCAGTCACACATTTGGCAACACAGAGCACCCAGCCTTGGATTTTCCACTACAGCCTTACCCAACTGCACTAAAGCAGCTATGCCCACAACTGTCCTCCTATGCCACATGAGACCACCCAGAAACCACACCAGGGGTCTCAGCCAATTAGTTTCACAGAAGTCCACATATTCAGGGTTTTTTTAATTGTCTTAAAGCCATGGAATACCGGGACAATGACCAGGAGTAAATCAAGACTTAAGCTTCCACACAGAGCTGTCCCTCCAACAGCCTGTTTTATAATGTGTCTGGCTACTGCACTCAGGCTCTCTGTTTGTCACTTGGTGAAGTGCAAACCCAACACTTCTCAGGCTGCCTCCCCTCCTCCTCAGCAGTCTCTGACACTGGTAGACAGGCCTGATCCCTTGCAAATGTGAAGTGGCAGAGCTGCATTGACGTCAGTGATGATACTTCTCTTTCTTACAACTACCAATCTGGCCCTCCCACTTCTACCAATGCCCCCGAGGGGACGACATGAAACACAAAGCTTGGAAAAGTACAGAACTAGGACTTGGGAACAGCCCATGGCACAGATTAGGGGACAGTAGCCATAAAGAGTTTGAATCCAGATGTGAAATTCCTCAAGGCGAGGACTATTCAAACTCTATCTTGTATGAGAAGCAAACAAGTTAAATTAACTGTTGGGTCAACCTTGTCCATAAGACACAGCTTTCTGTGAGCTGCTCCCCCCCAAGATCTTTGGGAGCTATTTACTTTGGGGCATGCAAGCAGCTCTGTATCTGCCAAAGGGTTCAAGCACATTCCACCCTCTGCGTGGCCAGCCAGGTCCACAGCAGTAGACAGAGCAGGCAAAGCTGACTGACACACTGGGGCTGGCTCTGTGCAAATAACTTTTGCCCAGTGAGAACAGAAACCACAGCTGCAGCTTTGCCAACGGAGCAGAAGGTGTCACATCCAGAGACAACAGAGGGCACTCAACTGACCTCAAACAAACAAAGCTTAAGTGGAATGTGGTATCCTCAATTCCATCTTGGGTTTCAAGTGACTAAGTGAAGGGATGCATGAAATTCATATTGAGTTCTCAAGCTGTTATGTACCTACTGCATAGAGCTCCATCTCTGTGCTGCCACAGCCAGCCATAAAGGTAGCTGGGCTTTGGCCACGCAGAATTCCCACAGATTTCAATGGGAATTTCAGTGTTCCAGTCTGGATTCAAGAATGCAGTGCTGGACCCAGAGCTGTGATGGCTGGAGCCGTATTCAATATCAGTGTCTGGCAACACCCATTGGTAAAACAGTGACTCATTCACAGGCACAACTTTAGAGGGACAGACAGGATGACTTTAATCATACATTTCCATTTCATTAACAAAGCTCAGTAAAACCAGATGAGCATCCTGTATGATAATAGTTGGTATTAATCTAATGACTGGAGTGATCCACAGCTAGCAATAGTTTCATACTCTACAGAATGCATTGGTTTAATTTGCTTCAAGAACATAGCAACTAACTGACTCCCAAGGCTAAGGACAAAATCATTGTTTATTTAGAAACAGGTTTGGGGTTTTTTTTCTTCTGAAAATCAGAATTACAGAAAGTAATTTGAAAAAGAACTTCAAAAGTACCTAAAGCAACCTAGGAGGCTGGGATAGCAGATAAATAAGCTGTCATTAGCACTTTCCATTTGTTGCAAATAAGGGAGCAAGTGGTTTGTGTAATGTATATGGAGAGCTGTTTAATTCAGGCAGATTTATTGCAAGGTGTTCATGGTCCAACCCTGCTGACCAGTTGGGTTTCCATTGAAACATATAGTTTGGAGTCTTTAACATTACTGTGCATCAAGCCTCAGACCTGACAGAGAGCATCTGAAAGCAGATTGCTTGTTAAAGATGTGGCCTGGGCACTGGGTTTTTATTCAAGGTGTTTTTTAAAAAGAATGGGCAGCCTTTGGGGCATTTTTTTTTTCCCAGATCACCACATCAGGATAAACTTTCTAAAGTATCCAGGTTGCCCTTCCATGGAAGGTCTGCAAACAGATGCAATTCCCTCTGCAAGAGCTTCAGGGAACCCATAGAGAAGCTACCTAAAGTCATGCAACTGCAGCCCTGTAATGCTGATCCCAAGATAATATATTCTATTTCCTAGCAGGACTTATTAGTTCAGGCTTAGCCACATGCTAATGATGGTTACACAGCTTCCCATTCCCAGCCAGCTTTAACACAGCCAGCCTGGAGAGTGAACAGAGAGAGTTCATATCTGCCTGCCAAACCCTGAGTATACCTTCAGTGACTCAAGCAGATAGGAGTAGAAATGTGAAATATTCTTGTGAAATATTCTCACAGTCCAGCAAAGACTGGCCTTGCTCACTAGCATGAAGAGCATGGTATTTTCCTTGGTTTTTCTGGATTGATGTGATTATTCCATACTCGGTGTATCAAAATTCTTCCTTGTTGACACTTTCCCAACTTCACACTAAGTCCTGCTCCACTAAGGCTGTGTGTTCTCCCCTCAGAGGCACCTGTTCTTTCAGGATTAGCCTCCTCATGAAAATATGAAACCAAGATACGCTCCACCAAATTTCTTTCACTAATTTAATTTCCCAGCTTCTGTAAGGTGACAGGACCCCAGGGAAAACAGCACCTCACCAAGCATTACTGAGCGGATGAGATAAAGTCAGCACTGCAGCCTGAAAGCCCTCTGGTTAAGGTCATGGCAATCAGCCAACACATGAGATTTCCTACAGCTGCATCATTCTGAGACGTGAGATAAACATCAGATGCTTTGATAGAATTAAACTTTCTACAGTGCACGCAAATCCTATTGCTCTTTCCAGAGCAAAAAGCACAAGTAAGAGCTAAAAACTGGGTTTCTTCTGAATTTTGTCCACTTTCACCTCCAGCCCCAGTCTGCTGTGCAGTTCCACCATATCTCTTAGTTACTGTTCTAGATTTTGGGCTACTTTCCACCCATAATTTTTGTAGCAAAACACCTAGTGGGAAGTTTGTCTTTCATCTCCATCCAGTGGATAGCTAGGTTAATGCACTAAGTGGAAACCTGCTTGAAGATCTGCAGCACTTCTCATTTCAGTTCGCATCCAAGTTGTGTAAGAAAGAGAAAGTTCATAGAAGCCAAGAGATCCTCCTATCCTTCCAGACAGGTTTTCTGCTTGCTTTGTTGTTTTCTCCTCCACACATCCAGGAAAAAAATGTTCCCCTTGTCATAGTAGAACTTCATCACAGTTCCATACTATAATCTGATTTTTTTATATATATATATTTGACATTTAAACCACAAGTTGTCTAATTTTATTGTTTGATTACCCCAATAGACCATTAATTTACTAAATAACCTTAGTAATCTGACATTGGTTCTTCAGTAGTGTATTTGTCCAGATTCACTATCATCCATACTAATATCTGTAGTTCACTTTTTTGTCCAGGCGTATACAACACTTCTAGCTGGGCAACACCAACCTGTCGACACCTTCTCCTTTACACAAAAACTCTTCCATCATGACTGCAGCCTCCATATATATTCCAAGTTCTGCCTATTCTTGTCCACTATGTCTCTCATATTCACTTAAATTTTACTTTGTACTTTCCAATGGGCTTTACATAGAGCCCATCCAATTCATTAAAATCTCTCTAGACTTTGGGACCAGCAGTGGTGTTGGGACACTGTGGTTTCCATGTCTTAATATGTTTTTCCTCCTGCATCTCTTGATTTCTGTCAGTTTCTGATAATACTTTCCTATCAACCTGGACATCGAGGTAGTATTAGGTCTTGATGTAGCAGCATAAAAATATAATTAATTCAGTCTCACATGGTGACAATACACTAGGAGATGGGAAATCCTAGAAGTTCAAGCTCTTTATATACATTTTATATTTACTTGTCCTTCATATTCTTTAAGGAATAGGATCCCTAATCAAAAAAAATTACAGGAAAAAAAAAAACTAAACACCCAAAACTGTTGATCTCCCACAAATAGGTGTCTATTGTTGGGTAAAATGGGAAAAAATGCCTTCTTTTATTGTCCTATTTAGCTTTTATGCTGCTTCAGTCAATCCTAAGAGACCTGTGATGACCAAAGCCTGTAGTATGTGACACTCATTTGCAGTCCAGGTGCAATATGCTCTGACCTCTTGCACGTGAGCATCTTTTCCTGCATTGCACAGTCTGAGAAACCATCTAGCCTATGACTAATTTGCTACAGGAACTTTATTCACCTCCTGACTTAACTATGACATCACCCAGCATCTGTGATCACAGTTTGTTTTATGCACCACGTTATGTGCAGCACTATAAGGTGGGTAACACACTGCCTCTCACTTATTTTCATAAGCTGTAATTAATTAATGTCATTTCATACGCCAGGGATAAGAGGACAGCTGGAAACCATCAAGGGGAAATGGGAGCAATACATGAGCTGTTTCTTTAGTCAGCTGTTTCAGTGCCCAAGGCACACACATGGACAATCACAGCTTCCTCTCTCAGGTCCACTCCTACTCTAGCTCTACCCCTGTCACTCAGAAGTAATGCAATTATCCCAGCTTCACGGTGGTATATGAGAACAGGCTTGGGCCCAAATATCCTATTGGCACTGGAAACATTCCAGTTTTATCCAAACTTGATACTTAAAGCCTTCTGGAGACATATACATTCAGGATAAATAGCAATTAATAGAACATAATCACCTTAGACCACGCTCAGAAATCTCTTTCAACTCACAAATAAAAGTCCACACACTTCAAGCCTCCAGTCTCAGCCAACACACTCCATCAACAGCCATATCTTTGTCATATCTCCTGAAGGCCAAACATGGGGTTTGTCATCATCTGCTAATGTCAACTTAATGGTTCTCATTCTGTGTGACAGTACCTCAGGCCTGGGAACAGTTATCCAGAGTGCTTCTGCTGACCTCAGGATCTGGGATAGCTCTGCCTTGCTTAACCCTGAACATTTCACATACACACGAAGACAAACACCCAAAGTTCTACACACTAAGACTTAGGCAAACACATTTTGTGCCAGAGGGCATAGGCCAATAACCTGCAAAGATCCACACCCACACAGAATTGCACAATGGACCACACGTATTTTGGAGTATGGCATTTGCCTATCACTAAGAATTATCAAGCACCAGTCATTTTCAGAAACAGTTTGCTGGTCTCAGTGGATCAGTTACACTGCATTTATTTTTGCTCTAAGCAATACCTTCTATGCCAGTCATTCATACCAATTTGGGAGCTCACCCAGATCCTTCCCTCGCCCTTTTCCAGGTCCTCAAGCTCAATAACATTTAATTCACCAAATGGAATTCCTCTGGCTCTTCTCTGCAATCCTAATTTCAACTTTATCCTGACGAGCTGCCAGAGGCATAGAGAGCCTACTCCACAGGGATCCCAAATTCCACAGCCCACTGCAGCCCAACACTACATGACAGCAAATCTTTCAAAAGAAAGAAAAGACTCCATAAAACATCAGCAGAGCTCTAGTACTTCAAAATGTGAATTCATACGTCAGCTGCAACATGTTCAAGCCTGGACACTTGGTCCAGATCTCTTCCATGTGGGTGCCGTGCAAAGGCTGAGCACTAGGTACCTTGCTGTTGCCTTGGATCACAACTGTGATCCACTGGGTGGAAGGGAATTGAGTCCAAGAAGACCAGCACTCCAAGCAAAAACAGAATTTTCCTCCTAGTTCCACCACTTTCACAGTAAGCAATAGACTATTTCACTGATACCCTGAGCAATTCTCTCAGCACAGATACAAAGAACAGAAGTGAATTTCCAGGAAGCAGCTCCTGACTCATCCAGAATATTAAATTACAATATATTTTGTAGATTTTTCAATTGCCATTGGAAAGGCCTAACTAACAATCCAATTAATCTCAAAATAATAATAGTCCTTAATCTAACATATATCAGCAAATTCCTGTTTCTCCCTTTTCTAACAAAAATAACAACACTGTAGTTGCCAGTGCATTAATAAGATCCTATTTCTGCTCCAGACACTGAATCAAACCTTTGTTCTTCACAGCAAAGGATTAAGAAGGTTGCTATTTTGGTAATGAGATGTGGAGAGGTACTTACTTTGCAGCTGAGATTCAGGCTGGATGCCTGAGAAAGGAATAAACTCTGTTACCTCAGATGAACTTTATTCTTGTAATCAGTATATCAAACTCTCTTAGTGTGATGCATATCACTAACAATAAAGAGAGTCTCTTCCTGAATAATTACCATTTGATAGAGGGTTTAAACACATTTACAAAATATACCTCATGCTGTAGATAAAGTCATTAATGGAGATTTTAAGATCACAACACACACATGCACATACAAAAGGAATTAGAAAAATTAAAATTACTTACTTTAGTAGTTTATCGATCTGTTGCCTCTTTTTTTCACACTAAGTCTGACTTTTTTCTGGATATCTCACCTCTTTTAACAGCACATCATGGAGAAAAACTGTCATAAACTGGCACAAGAATAAAAAAAAAAGTGTCAGAAAAACAGCACATGGACGGGGACAAATGAGAGAACACTCTGAAAAGAAGATCAAATCATAGGACACAGATCCAAGTGCTGAGGCACCAACTCAGTGCCCAAGATGATTGAGAAAACTGTTTGTGAGGCTGGAAAAGGAAGCAGTGACCTGTGAAAATGAAAGCAACTTCATGAAAACATTAGTCATATAAAAAATATGTTGTTTATAGTTATCATAACAACATTTTTATTAAACAAACATGTTTGGTGTATAAAGTTGTTGCAAGTAAAACATTTCCCAAGGACTGGGGTAGGTAAGGTAGTGTGGTTAGAATCTGGCACTAATTTATAATTACATAGGGATCAACTTTTTGCACTTAGAAATGGAAACGTTTGAGGCTCTCACCAGAGGAGGTCCAAATTTCTAAATGAAATGTATTATTGTAAAAAAAAAATATTTAGAAGCATCTTCAGATATAGCAAATACAAACAGATGTGAAGGCAAACAGAGCCCCAACATTTCACTTGCATCCCATCTATTGCTTCTGGATGTTACAAAGTACTTTGGAAATACGACAGAAAATGAAAATATTTACTAACTTTCCTTTCCAGTCTAGTAGGGCAGTTTATTTTAAATATCGTTTTAAAAGACTTACCACGAGGCAAAGCAGCCCCAGGAAAAGGCAGGATGTCAGAAAGAAATTAGTCCATTGGTCATTGCTGTTATCCCTTGGGAATGCTGGTTTACCTCTGATGAAACTCTCTTATCTCTCCTCCTTTAATGAACAGTGAGAATACAACAGTAAAAATCCACAGGGGTTCAGATATCTCTGGCAGTATAGGTGCCAGATTTCCTAGGGAAACAAATGTTATGCAGTCAAGCTTCACTTGCATGAGTGGTCACATGCATATGACCCCTTCAATAATTTTTGGACACAATCACCCTGATAAAAGCAGACACCTCAAACATTCCAATTCCCAACACAGTGCTGACAAAAGCAGGCACCTCAAAACAAATTAAATTCCTAACATGATGCAGGAACACAGTTGGGTGGGTAAACAGGATGTCCTTAATAGTGCTCCCAATAAATGAAAGGCTTCAGTGTGAACATAACTTACTAGGCTTCAGAGAATCCAGAAGAATTGAGCCGTCAGGAATTTCCTAGCCACTGGAAAACCTCCAATTGGAGCTTGTGCCTTGTTAGAAAACCAGAGAATCCAGTGCCATAGGAAATGAGACTATTCATTCTGGGCTCAGGGAATCACAGTTGTTCAAAAATGAGCAACAGTAGAAAAGAAATTGTCCTCTCCATTTACATTTACAGGTAACACTCGGATCAAACATCGAAGGAATTGAGCTAATTGCAGACGTGAATGAGCAATATTTTTTGGCCTGTAATAGGCAGGAGGTCCAAACGTACAAATAAACAGTCCTCACTTTGAGTCTACAGAACATGTTGATTTCCTTTTAAATCCTCCAGCAGGTTAACTAAACAAAATGTCTATTTAGAGAAGCCATTAATTTCTTCAAGGCCTGACATCTGAGCATCAGTGTGAAGTTATGACAGGAGGATCTACTTGCTAAAGCTTTCTACATCTGCCCAGAAACATCAGCATTGAGAATATCTGCAGATTACAAAATAACTCCACCTTTGAGTACTTTCAGAATTTTCTGTATGTTTAAATTTTCATATTATAGCAGAAATACTTTGTAATTCAAAAGGTAATGTCTGAAAAAACAGATTCGTTGCCTGGTGTGAGTCCAGCTCTCACACACTTATTTATTTCACACACTCAGGAGAGACATTGCTTATTTATTTCAGGGTTGTGCAAGCCTGGGTACTCAGTGCTTTTCAACAAATCAAGCACACCAAACAGGACTCTTCATGCTATATTTATGCCCAAAACCTGTCAAGTCAGTAATTTCTCAAGCCCATTCTCTTTACGATGATTGGTTAGCAATTTACATACAATTATAATACTACAGACTCCATTACACGTGCTCAGGGGATGGGTCTTCACCCAAGCAAGGGTCACTTTGACCTGTGGGGGTGATTTTTAGTATTACAATGAAGGTAGTTCAGCTAAGGATACATGGACCTTAAGTTCTCCTGCCAAGTTGGCAATACACAATTGAATAGTCTTCTTCAAGGCCTAATTGCTCTGGGATGTCCTTGTTAAAGGATACTAAATGTTCTTCTGATTAGAAGGGCAACATCTTGCTATGCCACAAAGTTTTAGAGTTAGTCTCTAAACTCCATGTTTTAGTCTTCAACAATACCTATCACTACAAAGTCTTACAAGACCCTCACTCTGGGGCTTGAGCCACAGAGATGGAACTCTGACAGACCTCAGAAATAGATACGCTTACAGAAATAAAGGATCCCATCCTCACAAGACTGGGGATACAATTTTAATTGGCAGATTTTGCATACCCATCCCTAACATTTAGGTATTCAGCCGCCCAATGGAAATGGTTTGGGCTGAGACCTAGGAGGAAAAGACTTTGTGCTTGAACACAAAGTTCTGGTTGGGACAGTTTCATTTAAATTAATAAATACATTTAACAGGCCAAGTCTATTTGAAAATTAAATACAGAAATTTTGTCTGCCATTTTAGTGTGAGGAAATCAAGTGGAAAAAAGTGTCTTCCATGCTGATATCTGACTGTGCCTGGCCCATGAAGCCTGTAGACAATGGACAGCCTGCCTACACAGCTCCAGGAGAAGGCACCTTCTCAGCTAGGTGCCAGCTTTAACATCTGGCTTGTTTCTAAATTGCAGTCTGAGTTCTGATGAATGAATAAACGGATGCATGCATGAATATACAGATACATTTTTCTTCTACAATATGTGTTTTAACCACCCCCTGAAATGCTCTCTCACTCTGTGCATAATATATAGCTTCAGAAGCAGGCATTGCTATGACAATAACCTTCTGTGTTCTAGTTATATATTATCTCTGCCTTAAAGACTTCATAGAAGTGTAAAAAAATTAACCCTCTTCATTTAAATGAAATGGTGGAGTCAACAGCAGTGTCACTTCAGCATGTCAGAGATCCCTTCAGTCTCTCAAGTCAAAAATAGTGATGATGGAAAGGAACGGGGTTCCAGACACCAATTAGAGCTTATATTTTAAGAGGAAAGGGAAAACACATTGGACATAAAAGAGCCATGGCCTTTCTCTGTCCTTCTGACCTTTCACAGAAGCTGGGGATGCAACGCACTGGTGCCCACAGGGTCAGAGAGGGACAGACAAGGCACTGGGTACTCTGGGAACTTGCAGTAGTCTGGGAGACTGACAGGAGGCATCCTAGGTCCTTCAGAGGATAATCAGAGGGAAATCAACAGGTGCTGAGTGAGGAAAACAGAGCCTTCAGGGAAATGAGGGTTAGAGAGAAGCTGTCCTAGCTCCCAGGCCTCACACAGAGGCAGGTCTTTGACTGCAGGACTCATTTTCCTTCCCTTCTCCTAGCCTTGTGCAGGAAGGTGGGGCCAGAGGGAGGCATTTTCAGCCTTCAGAGGACCTTTATACTAGGTATTAAAAATATGGTTTCTTTAATGTTTCCTTTTTCAAAAGTAGTAATATAAACTAACTGAGTGTGCTCTTAGGAGAGCTTTTGGCAAGGGTATGAGACAATCCTGTGCCAAACCTCATCTTTGGCATGAAGAAGTAAACAGACTGTGGTTCTGCATAAAGACAAAACTTTTGGAAAGCCTTTAGAATATTTCTCATAATGAAACAGTGTGTGGGGGGGTGGGTCTAGTTTTCTTGAAATTCAGAACACTCTCCAGAATACGAATCCAACCTTTAAATGTTTGGGTCTCTTCAATTATGAACTGAGGCCCTTCATTAAAAATCAAATAAAAATTGAAACAAATGAGGAATGATGGATATGCTCTGATCTTGAACAATCCTCATTAAGTCTATTTCCACACCATTTCATCTGTCTATAGCAAACACAAATATGTTGTCAGATAGGAATGAAATTATTCTCATCACTTTATATTACAGAAAGGGAAACTGAGATTGAATGATCGTGTGCTCCATCTGCCTAAGGCTACAAAGGATCCACTGCCCAGAATAGCAGTGCCAGATAAATTTGCTTTAGACTCTGGCTGTTGAGCCATGTACTTCTTGGTGTTTCCATTCCAGATATCTGAACAAGAATATTATCAAAGATATAGGAAAGGCAGGCCTAATCTTGGCTTTTATTTCTACGTACTTCATTGTGAACTATATGGCAATGCAGAATATAGAGGATTTAGAAGAAAAACAGAGTTTCAGAAATACTTCAGTAAGAGGGTTCTGAAAGTGAGATCTCTCAACATCACCCTTGAGAGAAAAATGCAATAAGTCCTCAAGAAGGTTGTCACCTTTTTTATTATCTGAAACACACCTGCTGTGTTATAGAGTAGATCAACCTCCCATATTTAGGAAACGAGGTTTATCACCCATAGATCTGAAACACACTTAACATGAAGATTAAGTATCCAAAAGGCTGCTGTGCTGTGCCAATGCACACAGAATCATGTTGGACTGCACAATGTATCATGAGAATTATTAAAGGAAACTAAATACTTTAAGAACACTTTAATAGTGTTCCTTTTTGATTTTGGGTGGAAAGGGAGGTTGTTCTCTTCAAGATTATTTTTTCTAAGTACATTTCTAAATCCTACTTACTTTTGTTAACTCCAGCCTTGTAAACCCTTTGTGTGTTTCTTTCTCTCTCAAGCCTCTTTAAGGACTTTTATAGCTCTCCTTCCAACATGGATTTTGCTGTATTGTTCCTTTTTGTTCTCTCAGAAATCAAGTCCCTTCGCCTACAATTTGGAGGCCTTCTCCTGTACACACCCAAGACCACTGCTGCAAGCAACACAAAGGTCTCAGAATTTAAAAAAAAAAAGACTATGAAAAATGAATGAGGCAATCCCAAACTCACCAAGCTTTAAAGTTCTCTGCTTCCTCCAGTAGATATCTCTGCAGTGAACTCATTCATGCCAATTCTGCAGCTTTTCACTGCAATGACAACAACAAAAAAATAAATGTTTAAATATAGATGCCAAAATTCTGATGTCACTGCAGGTGACTATACGAGCTGGGGTAAGGACCCTCCCTCAGTCTAAAGCTTGACACCAGTCTATCACGTCCAGAAAAAGGACATACCTCAGCTGCATAGCCCTCCAGTACAGCTACATAGTTGACATTTTTTCAAGAACATCACTGCAAGAAGCAGCGGTTAAACCCAAAGCTTCAAGAATTTCACTAAAGAATGTACCCGTATCTGGTTATGTAAAGGCCTTTGGTTAAAGAATACATAAACTCCAAATACCACTGGGGCTTGTGGGTTGAATTTTTGGGGGTTTTGAGTTTAGGAATTTAAGTCGCATCTTACTGTGAGAAAAGAGAAAGAAAAAACAACTGAGAAATGGTATTAGTCCACTAAAAACTCAGAGCCATATGCTGTCATGCCACAATAATAAATAAGAGGCTTGTGTAGGACAGAAAACCAGGCTGTGACCTCCTTTCCACTAATTATCATAAAGCTATTTTGTTGCCTTTTCATCAACACTTTCCTATCTTCACACTTACTTAGTCCCAGTGTAGCTCTCCCTCATTATTGTGGCCCCAGGTTGATAAACCATCAGTCTGAGGGATGCCCAGACACTTCCCATCACTTAAGTACTTCGGGTGCAAGAAGGTGAGAGGTGAAAAAAAAAAATTCACAATTCATTGCAGTGTCTAAAGACACAAAGCTTCCACACAGAGTAGGGCAAGATGGGGGTCTTTAGGTTTAAGATGGATATGGCAATGTTTTAGGCTGTGATTCAGAGGCATTACTGGAGAGGTATTTCCTTTGACTAGCACTATATATATATATTATTTTTTTTAAAAAAGTGGTTATTTCAAAAGGATTAAGAAAACAGCAGAGTAGAAGAGGTTGATCTGCTGGGAGGTGTAACATGAAGATGGCGTGGAGCCATGAGCTTGAGCCAGCTGCAGAGCACATTAAGAAGCAGGACGCTGAGGATCAAGTTGGATTTATAGAATAAAACCAGAGAAGAGGTTCAGTTGGGAAGAACTTCTCCTGAATGGGTGAGAAAGCTCAAGGCAATGTTTTTGACATCGTAAGCACTAGTTGGTGGAGAGGAATTCCAAGCACTGATCTAAGTTACTGAAGAGTCTTTAGTGTGCAGGCTCCACGTGATGGAGAGCACAAGCCCAAGAGTAAATTCTGACCCCAGTTGAGTCAAGTAAACTCTGCTCCTATCTACAGCAGTGCTGCTGGTGTTCAACAGAAATGCAAGTGGGGAAAAAGGATGTTTCTTTCATAAATGTTTGCTAGGGAAAGTTTCATGGCCTATCACGCACGTGCACTAAATACACAGGCAAGTACAAACATCCATTGGGAAAAAAATCCCCCTGCACATTAGCTCTGAAGGGTACAGCTTGCATTTACTCTACTGACCTCATTCTCAGCCATCTATATTTAACAGAGCACATGAGGGCAATTCAGTACTTCCTAAATACACAATGTAGATACATTTTGGCTTTTTTTCTATATTACTGTAGAAAATAAATTCACAGTTTTTCAGAATGAAAAAATAGGTTTATTTTGTGTAAATTTATTTTCTTAGCAGGCAATTGAAAAAGAATTTTAAATATCTTTCTCTTCTATTTAACAAGAAAAAAAAAAAAAAAATCAGCAGATGTTTCTTGGATGAGCTACATTGTTTATTATTTTCCTAAGATGTCCAAAACATAAAACTCATTTAACCCCTAAAGGGGTGACACAGAAATTACATGATGTGCATCATACATCAAATAATGGTCACTCCTGCTGCTCTTTAGATATCTGGGGCTTAATTTGCAATTATTTGCATTTATAGAGCAAAGTGTACAATAGAAATGGGAACACATCTCCTAAGTTGATGCAGAATTAATTTTCAAAGGGTGACATGCACCATAAATCCTATTGCGTGATTACTATAAACATGCAAACAAAAGAATAAGGAGCAGCGTTGTCTGCTAATGGATGTTCAGTTATGAATTTCAATTGTTACAACATGTGATTAATTTACATGTTCAAATTAAGTCTCCATTTTTGCATGTTTAATTATGAGGTATTTAAAAGAGTGGATGGGTGTATTTGATCAGAAGCAGCATCTAGGAAGAAGCTTGGCACTTGTAATTTGCTTGTCCTGGTTTATGATGTTCTCATTACATCATGGAACGAAAAAGTTAGGAAAAGGAATGTCTCTGTTCCCTGCTAACAATGCATACAAGTCAAGACCTCTCCTTCTAATATTTTCCATAAGAATTTGCATCAGAGGCACCTTTTTGACAAGCAAATAAGAGAGGAAATTAGTGGCAACGGTGGTGTGCCTTTGGAGAGTGCAGTAGTGCACATATTGTGGATGACACTGTTTAATTCCATCTTACAGCTCCCCCATTTCCACAAAAAAACTTCAGACAACCCTAATTTTTTTAGTAGGATTTCCATTTCATGCCTCTATGCCATGGATGAACAGCTCCAGGGACAATTTTCCTAGTAAAACACAGGGGTCCAGCTGCAAAGGAGGGTTTAGGGCTGTGCAAATAACTGGCTTTTCAGTTCAGCTGCCAAGCCAAACAGTTGCAAAAGAATTTCTGTTCAAACTGAACCAAATTCACAATTTTTCCAGGTTTCTACACCAGAACAGCTACCATCTCCACCCAGCTCACTGAACTCCATTTTATAGGAAATGTTCCACATGTCTCAAGAGAAAACTGTTTTTTAGAAAAGGTAAAAGGCAAAGAAATGTAAAGACAAGACTTAAAAACAAAACAAAACAAAAACTGTTTCAAAAGGATTTTTCTCTCTTTTTTTTATATCCAGCTCACTCCTTATGCTATACTGAGGAAGTTTTTCCCTCTGGCTTGACTATAACACAGTTGTGCCTCAGTTTCCAAAGTGAATTGCTCATTGAATCCTAAATATTCCTGAAGCAGTTTGTATGAAGTGACTTTATTGAACCAGTTCCTTTCTGGAATGATCCAAGGAGTGACTGGATACTCATAAAGACACCCAAATTCAAAACCAAAAATGGTTTTGAACTCTGATCTGACTTTGCTTGTGCGACTGGGCACTGGAGGGTGCCGAGGTGGGCACCTGGAAACCTCTCTGGGCACCCTGTGCCAGTGTCTCAGCACCCTCCTGGGGAAGAAATTCTTCCTCATGGCTGATCTGAATCCACCCAGCTCTAGTTTGGATCCATCCCCTCCAGTCCTGGCACTGCCCCACAGCCTCAAAAGTCCCTCCCCAGCTTTCCTGGAGCACCTGCAGACCCTGGAAGCCACAAGATCTCCCTGGAACCTTCTCTTCTCCAGGCTGAACACCCCCAACTCTTTCAGTCTGTCCTCACAGGAGAGGACACCACCACCAGTATTCTTCTCAGATCAGATTTTCTGTTGGGTAAGGAGCAAATTACCCCAAATAATTTGTTTCATGCCAGAAATGACCATTTTTTGATGCTACATCTTTTTCTCTTACTGTCCTAGAAGACGTACACAAAATATTGAGTGAGAATAGTTCTTCAGACAGGAATATCCTGTCTAGCAAAGGAAAAAATCTAGTAAATCTAACACCAAACTCTTCTAGATAAAAAATATTAGATATTAGAGTTGATCACCAGTTGATTCCCATTCATTTCTATCATCTCTGCCCTTCTAAACATCTTGACACTATTTAAAGGAGCTGCTGGACAAGACAAAATGTAGTTTTAAGTGTCTGAATTCAAAGGTGAAGGAAGGGTCCTTCTGCTTTGTAAGCATTATACATCTAGAGATGACATAATGGCTCAAAGATGAGTAGGAAAATGTAAATATATTTATCAGAAGCAATGATTTCTAATAACAGAAACAATATTGAACATTTTCAGGTAATACTACACACTTACTGAATAACCAGATGAATCAATGCAGTCCCTGCCCTAAAATACACAGATCCTAACTTAAGAAAAAATGCAAAAAAGTAAGTATATACCTGAGTTCATTGACAGTTTAATTTCAAATATGCTTTGTATATTCTTACTCCAAGATGATAGAATAAAATTGATCATCTGCAAAACACCCGAGTCTGTCTTGGAATATTTTTCTTCTTCCTGATTGAAGGAAATAAAATTGAAAAAAATATTTAGTGGAATGAGATTCCTGAAAAAAATAGTAAAATATTTGCAGATTTTAGCAAAAGGAGAACCAGTTAAAAGCCAGCACTAACTGACATATATTTTGGCAACATCCTCTTTGAATGCACATATAAGCAGGGGATAACAGCCTACTTTCAGCATCACAAGTTGGAAGAACTACAGATAGAAATTCTATGAAGAAGAAAAGTTTTCATCACAAGATACATTTTAAAAATGGGGAACTGGATTAAAGCAATAAATCACATTTTTATTCAAGCAATAGATATGAGAAACAACAACATGAAAAAAATGATAGTGTTCTTTTTTTGTTTGAAATTACTAATACATGGAAACATTGTTTTTCAAATTGCATGGAATTAAAATTATTTTTAAAATGCTACTGAAGGCATTTTTATTTCCTTTCTTCTCTTTTTTTTTTTTTGCTCAGGCTTAACTGATAATCTCCTGCAGTTATAATTGAAGCCTGAATCTATGACTGTGGGGCAAGCAGCTCTTTGCAGAAGCTTATTAGGTTTATTACTAAACAGTAACTACATTAAAAAAAAAAAAAAAAACAAAACTATACAAAACAACAAACTTTGAAAGAAGAGCAGGCAAGCAGATAACATTTATGACTAAATTCCACTAATACTTCACTAAGCAATTGTTTTCCATCATATTTTTGTGATTTTTAATGTGATTTTCCCTTCACTTGAGATATTCAAGATTTGTTGGTTGGCTTCTTGACTCAAAGAATTCTAATTTCCAAAGACTGGCCGTGCAGCTGGTGTTGCCACCCCTGCTTTGCCTACCACAGGAACCCAGCTATGGCTGAGGGCACAGCTTCCCACAGCTGAGACAAGCCCAGGAGTGCCCAGACTTTGCCCAAGAGTCACAAACATCTTCACTTATTGATCTACAAATAGAGAATAAAGACAGATGAAGCCATCAGGGTAAACAGCAACAATTACACTACCTTTTCTTTCTAATACACCACCACACTGGCACAGCCATCATATTCTTTGTTCCATCCTACCTTGATGAGCAGCATCTGGAGATGTTGCCTCTGCACTGTGGCACACTGACCTCCCAAAAACCCCAGAGAGATGCTTCCCCAAGCAGCTGGATCAGTCCCGGGCAGAGCAGTGGGTTCAGCAGGCACTCAAACACCTCTAGCTCACCCAGCATTACTGTGGGAGGGCTTTAGTTGGAGCTTTTAAATATTAGCTAAGGGAAAGGGTCTGTTTAGATATTTTCAGCACAACTCTTTGTTCATTCCAGCTGGATTCTTAACAGTGGCATCACTCATGTTCAATTTTCATCAGAAATTTGCCATGTTCGTGTGTTTTTGTGTCAGAGTTCTTGGGGGGGATCACATGATATGCAGCTGTGTTAACATATTGATGGTTTGGATACTTAAAAACTCTTGCACTCTGAAGTATTATTTTTCTATTTATTTACATTTGAGAATTACTGGGATTTTTGGTTTGGGTTTTTTTAACCACAGGGTTAGAACTTACAGGTAAAAATTAAGGAATAAATAGGTCCAGTGTCTTACCTTCACTTTTTATGTCCTGCCTACAGCTGAGATAAAGCTGTTTTTCTTCTGTGAAACTGCACTAGCACAGTCACCAGCTCCCAAACACTCCTTTCTGTGTCAGCTATACTCTGACCACACAAGTGTGGTTTGCAGATCATTGGAGTTACAAAAACATATGGCAAAGAGCTCTCAGCAGTCTCACTTATGTATCAGCAGGACGAGCTTCCAAGGGACCTCTCCATCCCTGCAGTGCTGAAAAACTTCCAGGGAAAAATCTTCCTGGATACTGATGATCTTGTTTAACTCAGGGGAAAGTGTACTCTCAGGCAGCTGTTTCATGAGAGGAAAGTACCAGTTCACATAAAAATCACCTCTAAACACAAAGCTTTGCCTTTGATACTCAGAGCTTTACCTGCATAAATTGATAACAAGTCTGTGCCAGCAGATCACAGACATCAACATTGTCTTAACTGACAATAAGAAGCACACTATCACAGAATAAAAGACTTGCATTAATCAATTGCTGAACACTTAGAAGTAAATTTGAGGAGGTCAGCACAATGCTAGGGAATAATTCTGACTTCACCCAACTGCTTGCAGATATTTCATCCACCTTTTTTCTGCCTGAGATACCACAACAAGGTAATTATTGTATGCTTATTAACTTGCCTTAGGAAAAAAAATAAATGCAATAATTTGTCTAAGGAGACCAAGCCTACAGGAGAAGCTGTAAGATGGTCTGCTTGAGTAACCAACCTGCTGATGTCTCTCTCTTACCATTGAGATACTGACCTGGCATAAAATCTCCATTTCCTGATAGTTCTGCAGCAGCTGATAAATAATTGCACATTGTATTCAGTGGGAAGGAATTCCCCACATTTTCAAGAGCCTTCATTCTAAGCAGAAGTCAAAATACAGCATCTGAAAGTCTCCTGCAAGAAGGAAATTTCATTGGGAAATTGCAGGTTTAGGGGGAAAAAAAATAGAATTTCAGTTGGTTCTATTTTTCCCAAATTAAACTGGACAACAAGCCTCTCTAGGGCAATTACCCATTGCCAATATTGGTTGGGTTTTACTCAAGTACATGAAATAGAATCTGCATTTGGGTTCCATCTTACCCCGATATACAGCCTTGCCTGCCATTTTGGATCCCATCTCGTAGACATCACTGTCTGTCTGCACAAAACACTGCAGACAAGCAGATGGAATCAATAGAAATGGTCAGTCCAGTCTTGCCTTCAGCCTCAGTGATAGAAGCATAGAACCATTCGGGGTGGAAAAGCCCCTTGGGATCATCCAGTCCAACCATCAGCCCTGCTCTGCACAATTCACCCCTAAACCATGGCACTCAGAACCACATCCAAACACCCCCGGGGCTGGGGACTCAACCCCCTCCCTGGGCAGCCTGGGCCAGCCTCTGACCACTCTTTAAGGGAAAAATGTTTCCCTACTGCCCAGTGGGGCAGCTGGAATCCATCCCCTCTTGCTCTATCACCGATGCTCTGTGAGCAGAGCCCAGCACCAGCCTCTCTGCAATGGCCTGGCAGGTGATGTGAAGAGTGATGAGGGCTCCCCTCAGCCTCCTCTTCTTCACACTAAACACTCCCAGCTCCTTCAATGGACTTAGAAGTCAGACAGATTAATTGTAGTACTTCCCAGAATGACTAACTTCTGTTCAGAAACACACTGGTCACAGTCAAGCCTGATGGAAGACATTAAATATTTGCTTCCCTAATAGCCCTGTCCTGCATTCCCCATTGAACAGGGATGGGGAAACAATGTGACTGCAAATGGCTAACAGGACCACAGATGGGCAGCAATGCTGGAAGAAGCTGTAGACAGAAAGGACGCATCTTTTTCTGTTCAGAAATGGATCGTTCTGAGAAAGTGTTGGAAAACCTTGCAGCACACTGTAATGATTTCATCCATCTCCGAAATGTCTGTACAAAACTGTGGACTTCTGGGACCATTGCAGGTCATCTATTATCAGCCCCATCCACTTGGAATGAAGCAAGTTACAGAAATAAGCCGGGATGATGTCAATCCCAGAAATGCACCCTCTGGATACCAAGTGCCAAAAGAAGTAGCAGAAGGAATGTCCAAACTCATCCCTTCCTATCCGATATTAAATCCATATTCAACATTCTTTTCTATACTACCCAACTGGAAGTGAACTCGGTGTCAATGTAGGTGAAAAGGTTTGGAGCAACCATTTAGCTAGAGACTGCAACAACAGCCATGGCTTGCATAGTCAGGGTAGAATTTGCTTTGCTTTTAAGAATCCAGCCTTCTGGAATCAGTCATCAGAAACAAATTAGCCTGGGTTTTGCAAGCCCTTATCTTGACTGGAGATTAAAAGTGTTTACAATGCAGTTAAGTCTGCCAATTAGTATTCTCCCCTGTGAATCACCTGGACAGAATTGCATAATTCTTACCTAAATTCCCACATCCTGGAAAGCAAGGATTCCTTTTTCACCTGGAAGGCATAGCAGCATCCACAACAGGGGGAACCCAGGCAAGCCAGAAACTATAAAGCACTATCTCCTGTTAACAGATGGGTTCAGAGGCCAAGTCCCGAGCATTTCCATCACATCAACTGAATGAAATATTCACAAGTCACAACAGCTGCGGATGAAATCAGCCAACACACTGGTAAATAGGCAATTGGCATTGCACACTGCCTCGACCTATCAGCTCCACAGCAGGTTCCCACCTTCAGCCCTGCAGTCAGTGCCTCTAGGAGGCACTATGGAACTACAGTCCAGGCCACCTAAGGCATTCAGAAAAGCAGCCACAGCCATAAATCCTCTTTTTCTCTTCACATGTTGTTGTTCATCTGCTCTGAGGAGATGATTTATTTCTGTGGTAGGGAGCTACTCAAAGGAAAGCCTCAAAACAGCCTACCAAGGAGAAGTGTGACATATGTGTTATGTCAGCCAGTGCCCATGAGAAGGCCTGTTTCCTAGAACTGACATGGATGCAAGTCTTTGCTGTACAACAAAGTGCTGACAACTTCTCTGATACCATGGAGATCCTTGTGAACTAGGAAATGCAACTTCCACAGAAGTGGAGGACTTGTTTCATTTCTCACAACACTCATGGTGAAACGTGTCACATCAGGTCAAGAGACATCATGTTGTGTATGTGATGTACATAGTGATATAGGTCCTCCATCTCCCTGCTGAGGAGAGGCTGAGAGAGCTGGGGCTCTTTAGCCTGGAGGAGACTGAGGGGGGAGCTCATCCATGTCTATCAATATGTTAAGTGTAGGGAGGATGGAACCAGACTCTGCTCAGTGTCATCCAGTGACAGGACAAGAGGCAATGGGTGCAAGTTGGAGCACAAAAGGTTTAAGGTCAACACAAGGAAAAGCTTTTTCCCAGTGAGGGTGCCAGAGCCTGGCAGGGGCTGCCCAGGGGGGTTGTGGAGTTTCCTGCTCTGGAGACATTCCAGACCACCCTGGATCTGTTCCTGAGTGACCTGGTCTGGGTGACCCTGCTCTGGCAGGGGCTTTGGACTAGATGACCTTTCTAGCTCCCTTCCAACCCCTGACATTCTGGGATTCCATTATCTCAGTATTCTGAGCCAAGCTCTTCTTCACAATCTTGATTCTTCATGACATTCAACCAGTAGAGCCATAGAAAGGATCCCCATGAGCAGTAATTCTCTTTCCAGAGGGACCCAGCACTGCTCATTCTCTGCAAAGCAGCATTCTGGTGAGGGGCAGAATGAGACCTCTTCCCCTCAGATATTATGGGTGGTAAAGCTCCATTTTTGTTTAGTTGAACCAATCTGGTGCAGAACTGGAGTAACATAGTGGTGAGTCAAGCACACTATGCTTGCCCATGGAGTATTTAATTGTTCTTTTTTGTTTGTGGTTCATGCACATAATCTAAAAGGTCATTCTACACTGAAAGCAGTTGTTTTGCCTTTTTCTAATGGAAAAACAATTCCCCATCTCACAATCCATAACAATAAAAACAAGAACAACAAAACCCCACCCACATGAAAGAACCAGCCAGCAAGAACATCCCATTGCACAACATCTCTCCATCTCATAGAGGCCAACACTTCTCAGTTATCCCTAGATATCTGTTCAAGAAACTGGGCTATAGAGCATGCCCTGAAGATGAACAGCCCCAAGAGTTTTGTCCTTTGCTTGAATTGATCAAAGCAATTACTGTGACTTTCTGCTCTTATTTCATGAGAGACTTCAGTCAATATGACAATGAGATTGTGATGTTTGGACAGAAAATGATACGTGGAAGCACATGTTGACAGGTGTGTACATGCTACTCCCCTTTGCCACTGGATTTTCACATTTAATTCACATTATTGTGCAGAAAAAAATTGGATGCAGAGCTAATGGATTTGACTTTAAAAGTTCCTCTTAAAAACTGCTTTATTGGAACTCTACTTTTAGTGCAACTTGTGGCAGTCAATAAAACTTCATGGCTTTTTGTAAAAAGGTCAAATATGCATAAAACTTAAAATCTAATTGAAAAATATCTCGACTGAAAAAAACCCCAATGTTTCTCCATCACTTTAATCAGACATTTGTTTTTCACAATTCTGGTGTGGTTCTTCTTTGGTTTGTTTTGGTTTTTAATCAACAGCTGGTCCATAATCTATCAAAAGGGACAAGGTATTATCTATAGATTAGGTGGAATGTAAAAAAAAAAAAAACAAAACAAAAAAAAGGCTAATTTCTTATCATCTTAGAAGCAAAATTTCAGAATGTTTTCACTTCTTCACCCCAAATTATGACACAGAGCTGACATACAGTACTAGCAGTAGAGGTTAAATCTCTCTGGTGAAACACTTTGGGTCTTTATGAAAATACTGTCAGAGTGAGGGAGCTCACAGGAAAGAGAGAACAGAATGAAGTTCAAACACAGCAAGGAGTTTATTCTGTACCAGAGGTTTGAATTACTGCTTGTTCACACAGAATTCTGCAGCCCCTTCATGCCATGTCTCCCTCCTTCACTAGGGAACGCTTTGCTGTGACACAAATCAATTTCCTGAACTCTTCACTGCAAATCAAAAATTATGACAGCTTGAGGCATATAATTTGGGTTATGATTTGCAATATTCATTAACAGCCAATTCTGGCAAAGAAGAAAACATGCCCCGAGCTACAATAATGAATACAGGGTTTGTTACAGCAACAAGACTGTTAGTCTCATCCATAATGATCTGACATTGGCTGCCTTTACATGGTACCTTGTTTTGATTTGCAGATCAATAATGATGTGCCTGAAAACATCTGGATGGTTGGCTGACTTGAGGCCTGTCAAAACCACCCCATCTCTGCACATGCATTGGAGTAGGAGCTATTACAGGATCACTTAAGAGATGTAGTCTTCAAAAGGTTGTGCTATTGAGAATTGTGTAAGTCATGATTTTACAATGATAATGATTTTTTTTTCCATTATCTTTAATTCTGGAAGGGTCTGGTTGAGCATGTAGAGGCAATAAAACTTTATTTAAATTCCTTAACATCTGAAAAATGCCACTTGTCATGGATACAGTTTTGGAGTCTGATTTACTAGACCTTAATGTCCAAAGAAAAAGTTCTCGAGTCCCAAAATATGAAAATCAAAGAAAATCCTAACCTAGCACCCTTCTGTGAAACTATAGAAGACTAAAGGACATATCACCTCATCAATATTTCCAGGACTGTATGTTCACATATGAAAATCACTGATTAATTTCAACCCCTAGTAGACACATGCATGAAAATAAGTGTTACACACATACCTATATATACAACTGCTTGGAAAGAAAATAAATACATCCATTCAGGCTAGCAAAGCTACCAGGGATTTGGGTCTGTATTTAGAAAGGAACCAAATGTCATACAGAAGCTATTACTAAACCTTGGCTTCTTCAGAGGCACAATGCTGCTGAATCGAGCACTTGTGCTGCCTACTGGAGCCCTCTTATTACCAATGTTTTAAATTGTGGTTTTCTTTAACCAGTAGTTTCACTTCCTGGAAGGACTTTCCATTCTAGTTTTTATTCAGGGAGTAGCACCACTGAAATCAGCTTGATCCAAAACTTAGAGCAAGACCACGTTTCAGTACTGGAATCAAGAAATACCTGCACAGAGAACCTGAATCTGTCTCCTTGATGCAAACAGCTTAATTAGGAATAAAACCACTAATACAGCAGAAGAAAGAAGCTCTCACCTGAGGAGGATTAGTAGGAAACCACAGAACAAAAAAAAAAGTTTAGGAAATCCATTTCTAATGCCTAAGGTATGAGACTATTGTATGATGTTATCAAGAGTAGCAACCAAAGACACTTGATAAGCTCTGATTCAACTGTAGAACGGTGACTGCAATTATCATTCTGTGATATAAATCCAGAAAGAAGGCCATAAACATGATCTCTGATCTCTAAACACAGATAAACTCTGAAGTATTATGGGCAGTTGGGGTTTTTTTCCACAATATAATACATTTCAGGTTATCTCTATTTCTCCCGAGCAATTTGTGTCAATTCCTACCTGACTGCTCCTTCTGCTCTTCAAACCACAAAAGTAAACAGCATGGCAAAATACCTTCCAGGATGGAGAAAAGCTGCCACAGGGCTGCAGTGACAGGCTTAATATTAAATAAATGTTAATAGTCAAGTCGTATCATTCTTGATGGTCATTATTACTTCAACATTGCATTCAGTCTGGTCACTGTCAGCTAGGGATTTTGGATTAACAACACTGCTGTTCGAGTAAGGAGAAAAGACCCTTCTTCCAGGATGAAGGTCATAAAGTTTTGCATTGGGGCATTTAGTTTGCTTTTTTAATATTTGGAAACACACAAATTTGACCCATTAAATAAACACAATAAGTCCATAATAAGTAATAATAATTCTTCTCCTCATTAGTTCTTCACTGTGATGTTTTCCAGGATACTTCACTGCATTAGGATAATTTTGTTGGTTTTTCTAATTCCAAAGCAGAACAATGACAGTAGCATCCAAAAAGAGTTTCTTATAATTGCCTAAATTGTATGACACCTTACCAGGATGTCAGGACAACAGCCAAAGAATTTCATATTATAATACACTATATATCATCAGATATAACAGTTTTGAACCCATTTTCAGACTATCCAAAGTTTACTAGCTTTCCCAACTCCAGTTTAGCCAAAAGTTTTTCATGGACCATCTGGTTCTAATGATACAAAACTAGAATATTTAGTGTCCTTTTCACTATGCTACATTAAATTAAAGCTTAAAACATCAGTAAAGCAAAACCCATTCTTTTTATATTATGTTCTTTAAATTAAACGTTAAGTATTTTGGCTCAGTAAATGTGTTTATTTTCATAAAGCTGTGCAGCTTATACTATCTGATACAGTCAGCAGAATCCTTACTTCAGTTAGTCTTCCCTACTCCTGGTCCACAGCCCACTGAGGCAAAGGGAAGTGTTTCCATGGACATCAATGGGCTCTAAATGAGGCTCCTACTGCAAGTGACACCAGATCCTTACTCATCCTAAAACATAGATGAGGTTCCAATACTTCTCCCAAGAGAAAATGTTGAAATTATGCTTACAGTAGCTCTTCCTAAATTAAGGAAAAGTTGGTAACACAACTGACAATCAGTGAAATCTGAATATTAAGGATGTCAAAAGATGTTTTCTAGTGTAAAGGCATTGTGAACTGCATAGGCTTTGTATGCAAAAATAGGCAGGGTACTTGCAAGACTTCACCTCCCAGCAGCTGTTGACTAGAAATGGAGTTTTGAAAATCCCATGCATCAGCTAAGGTCAAACAACATCAAATATATCCCACGAGACCAGTTTGGTTTACTGTAGCAAGTGGCCATCATCTTTTTCTGGGTGTTTTCTTTGTCCTTCATATCACTCATTGAGAAGTTTCATCCCTCTTTTAGCAAACCCAATAGCAAATATCCCACCTGTTTCACTGACTTTACTTTCTCTTTCCTTTCTGCTTCATTCTTCTCTCTCCATGGTAGCTCCCATGCTATTATGTGTTTGAACTATTTTGGAATTCCAACCCTGAATTCCTTACATAGCCCCCTAAACAGGAGTTTTTCTGCAGTAAGGAAGGGCTGGGAGAACACTGCATGAATTGGCCCATATGGAGTTCCATGCTAACTGTTGTTATTGTTCTCAGAGAGTGCATTTAAGGTTTTGGGAACAAACAATAAAACGAACAGCTGAACAATTTTAATCATGGCCCAGTTCCTAGCTACAATTATTTTTAAGCTGTCTCACCATTAGCTAGACTGACTTTTTTTTTCCCCAATGAAAAAAAAATATTATGTAAAACTTAAAGAAGTGTTTTTAAATGACAGCAAAAGTTAAAAAAAATAAGATTCTCAGATGTAATATGCTATGACTTCTACTCTTAGCCCAGCATTTATGTATGAGTTACACAATTTTTTTCAATGTTCCATTCTCTATATACTTCATGTAAAAGCCAGTTCTCTAGGAAAATATGCTTTACTAAATAATTTAAAGAGTGGCCTCTGAACTCTATGACTAGACAGAGAATATCAGATTTTGACCACAGACATGTCTGAGCAAAGCTAGAATGCATGCTCATATGAAAAGCATATTTCATGCATTCTGTATTTCAAAATACTACAGCAGGGACACACCAAATCAGAATAAGATGACAGCTCACACAAGCAAATGAGAGCTAGAGAATAAGATGACACTAGGACATGAAGACATTCAGAGACACTACCATCCAAGAATATCCTTTTAAGATCCCTTCTTCATTCATCAAGGCCTGATTCAATTACTTCCACTGGAGTCAGCAGGAAGACTTGTGGTCTTCAGTGTCTGTTATTGTGGCTCATTACTTGTGTTACAGTAGCACACTGAAGATTCAATTAAGCTCAAGCACTGAATACCAGGTTCTATACAAACACCCACAGTGTCATAATCCCCTCTTACCAGAGCTTGCATCAAGCCAAACTTTGAATCATGGAGGGGAAAAAGAAAAAAACCCAACCAAAATACAGTAAACAAAACATTGGAAAGAATCCAAACAGAGGCAAAGGATTTAAACTGGGTTTAAAAAAATCAGTCAGTGGTAAAGCAAGGTTGTCTGCCTGCACCCAGTGCCCTGCTCACTGCAGGGGGGCTGCACTAGATGACCTTTGGAGGTCCCTTCCAGCCCTAAACATTCTATGACTCTATTTAAACCATCCTTCCTGCTGATGGATGGACTGTGTGTCAAACCTCTGCTGCACAATGGAGAGAATGGAGTAAAAAACCATACCTGCTAAATGCAATGAGCAGCTGGCCACAGAGTTTCTACCTCGTGCACATTACACTCACTCCAGTCCAACTCTTTGGTGTGCAGAAGGCAGGAATCACTAGCACTCCACTTGCAACTCTTGTTTTTAATCAGAGTCCTGCGAGCAAATGTCATAAACAGAAAGAGGGAATCACTCCAGAGGTTACCCATTTCCTCCCCTCCCACACTACAACAGGCTCAGTTAGAACCATCTCATTCCCAACAGATGTTTGTCTCATCTGGTGATGGATGCTCCAAGCTATCATTAGGCAATCTCTCCAGGCACTTCACCTCCCTTGCCATTATAAATGTTTTCCTTGCTTCTAATCATAACTTTCCTTGCTACAGCTAACACTATTAGTTCTCCTACCATGTCCTCTCTGCAGTCTATTTCAGCTACAAACATGACTCCCATTGCCTCTTATGCTGTCATTGGATAGAGAAGAGTCTGGCTCCATCCTCCCTACACTGCCCTGAATATATTGTTAGACATTGATGAGGTCCCCCCTCAGTCTCCTCTTCTCCAGGCTAAAGAGCCCCAGCTCTCTCAGACTTAGTTTGGAAAGGAGACCTCTGCTAAGTGCCTGTGCAGAGGGGACCACAAAGCTGGGGGGGGGGGGGCAAAATAGACCTCTACCAAGCTGTGGCCACTCAAAACTTGTGTTAGGCAAAAAGAGAACTGCATTACTTGTTTTATAAGTCCTTGGTGTCTCATCTTAACTCCCTGATGTGTGCAAATTGATCAGACCAGCCAAGACAGGGGGGCTCTTGAGCAGGCACAAACCTATGAACAACTCAAGCAAACTTCCTGCATGATCCTCCTGTTCTCGAAGGGAGTTGTAGGATCACAGGACCTTCACCTATGGATAGACAATTTCTGCTTCCCACAGACCACAGAGAGGATCACGAGCTCCTTCACCTGGTATAAAGCACTTTTTAATCCAATGACAAAAACATAACTTCCAGGACACACAGCCAAAGTCAACAAGGTTCAAACCAGTAAGAGCATGAATATCACCCACAGCCAGGGTAACCAGCCATTGAAATGAGCTAGAGTTCTCCAACACTTCTCTTCCATCACTGACAGTCAAAAAATCAGGAGTAGAAACTTCTAAAAGAGCCAGCCAAGCTCAGCCAGCTGTCATGATTTAACCTCTGCTGGTAGCTAAACACCACCCAGGCACCCACCCCCAATTCCTGCATGATGGGAAGGAGACCCCAGGCATTGATACAAGGACTTTTTAACTACAACACCACAAAGAGAGAAGAAAACAAAAGAAATAACAATGGTACTAATGAAACAATGCACAAAACAAGTAATAGAAACCCAGAAATGTCCTACCTGGAGCCAAGACATCAACTTCCCCTGCTCTCCTTGCACTGAAGTAAGTTGTAAACAGGCAACCCCACCCTGGCCCAGCCCTCCCCTTATATAGGGGCAGGCTGAGGGTGGGATCAAGTCTCCCATTGGCTGGTTTGGTTGTTTATCTCAGTGTGGCCCCTCCCAGCTTCCTGGGCCAGGAGCTGTTGGTGATAATTAAAGTGAACCCAACCAAAAAATGCTGGAGAGAGGTTCAGGAGAGGTGAGGAAACCATTTTTTTATGGCTGACCCTGGAAAATTGCAGGCAGTGGGATTTGCTGGCTCTTTACATATAATGCTGGTGACTTCCATCATGTTATTCTGCAGTGCCCAGCCAACAAAGGGAGTCACATGCAACAGAAGAGTAGGAGAGGCCATTGAACCTGCCTCCACTTCCAAGACTCTGATGTCTGTGTTTTGCAGAGAAATTGCCATTCATACCATTGTAGTTCTGAACTCAGTAATTCAATAGCTGGAGAACAGAAAAATAGAAATTAAAATCATCTTCATCTCTTACATGTTGCTGTCATGTCCAGACCTTTTGTGGTCATCAGGACTTATTATACATCACTGAAAAAAAAATCAGATACTGGAGAAATAGTTCAAGGAAAAGGAAAAAAAAAGCATAAAAAATAAAACGCAAGTTCATTTTTTCACTGATCTTTTGTGTCATAATAGAACTGTAAAAAAAATTTTCATTGGAAAAAAAAGTGATTTCTACAGTTTGCCAGAAAACTAAAACATCAAGATAATCACCAAGAATGGTCATAGGAGAGAAACAACAAAAAACAAAAAACAAACAAAAAAAAAAGAAAAAAGAAAAGAAAAAAGAAAAAAAAAAAAGAAAAAGAAGAAGTTTCATGAAGCTTCAAACAGGACGCAGACATACCTGAGGAAATCCAGCAAAGTGCCCCAAAGATGATTAAGAAATGAGCTGGGACTGTTGAGTCCACATAGCAGAAGTGTCAGGGAATCTTACTCATGTGTATAAATACCTTCTGGGAGGTTGTAAAGAAGAGGCAGAGTCTTCTTCTTGGTGTCCAGTGAAAGCACAAGCCTCTAGTTGATGTTCCACATGCTAGAGGTAAAATCTATGGTGTTTAAATTAAGACACAGAGTAGATTTACTAGAAAGTCTTTGTTTTCTTCATTGGGGCATTTATCATCATTTTAGAGTAACAGCTGAAGTTCATCTTTTGTAATGATAAATTATGCCTGGATTAAACTTGTCTGGGCCTGCCCTTTATTTCATTCTTAGTTGCATTCCCTTGGCCTTTGAGGAACAAGTAGTCAAATTAAGAAGTCCTCTTACAAAATGGTTTGCAAGAAAGTGGGACTATTTCTGTAAACAATGGGAAAGTCCAGTTGGTGAATTCCTATTCATGAGAGAGGGAATGAAAACGCAGCTATTAGACAAAAAAAAAATCCCAAATCATCCCAAAGGGTCTTCATAATGATGGAGATGTCACAAATGACACTTATAATCTGCCCTGGCAAGAAGTAAAAAGATTAAGTCACTCATTCAGGATGCTACTAGAAATAGCTTTGGAATAGAGTAAAGATCAAATACTGAACTGTGGAGAAAGGTCACAGAGAAAGACAGCATCTAAAAGAGAAAGCCTGAGATAATATCTGTAAGTACTAACAGCAACAAGGGAGCAAAGGAGGAGAATTGTGCCTGTACATATTTATTATTGCCAAATAAGCTGAAAAAAACAACCCCAAAACAACAACAAAAAAATCAGTGCTATGGTATTCTTCACTAGATCTAAAGGACAGCAGTAGTGGAATCTTCTATTTGTGTTAAAGTGTCAGAAGGGGAAAGAACAATGACATAGAAACATCTGCTTTTAGAGTCACTTGAAAAATAATTATGCAATAGCCTGTGAAAAACATCTGTTAAAAATGCTGCTGTCCACCCATCACATAGAAAGAAGTCACTTAAGGAAAATATAAGCAAGACCAGGAGAAGATCATGGCTCATTTTTTCTCTTGGTACACCCATTACCCCAAAATTAAACTGAGGCCCGAGGGTGAGTTTAGCAAGAGAAATATCTGATAGAAGCACAGAGGGTGATATAGCAGTGCAGAACAGATGGCACAACCTGCTGTTACATCATCAACACACATGGAACCAGGAGCTCTGCTCACCATGGGTACTCTTCCTGAATGCAAACCGATTGCTTCCTGGGAAATTTTAACCCTCCCATTCAAGGAGGTTGTGGAGTCTCCTGCTCTGGAGGCATTCCAAACCCACCTGGATCTGTTCCTGGGTGATCTGGTCTAGGTGACCCTGCTCTGGCAGAGGGGTTGGACTAGATGATCTTTCCAGCTCCCTTCCAACCCCTGACATTCTAGGATTCTAGGAATGTAAGGCCTTGGAATTAGTCATGGAGCTCTCTGTGCTACACCAGCAAGGTTATTCCAGCACAGAGCATCCCTGCCCACCAGGCAGAGGAACTCCAACCTTCCGGAAATCTCATCAAGCAGCATCTCATCTCGTGATAAATGATTGGTTTAACATTCTGAAGAAGGCTGACATGGGCAAAAACACAAACACCTGACACTTCCCAACTTCTGCATTCAATACTCAGCATAACTGACTTCATCTACAGGTCAAATAGCATTTATTGATGAAATTTTTATTGTATGTGACAGAAAGAGTCTGGAGATGAGAACTTCCTTCACCTCTCCTGTAGCCTCAAGTTCTTTCTATTCTCAAAACAATGGCTTGTAAGAAGCATCATCACAATGTTTCCTCTGCTTATTTTTGTAAATAAAGATTTTTTTTATTAAACATTTTAACCTCTGTTAGTCTCATCTCTTTCCAGAACTATCAACTGTGATTAATGCAGATGGTTTAATGAATGTTTTCTTTGTATATTTTTTTTTTTAAAGAGCACTAAATGAGCACAAAAACTCAACTCCAATCTTCAGGATTTGAGAAGAGACATCCATGTTTTGCTGCCTCAAAACATTCACAGCTGAGGAGTAAAACTTCGTGTGACAGATTTAGGTATTTATTGAGGAGTGGGAGGGCAGGTGGGAGAAATCTAAGAGCATGTCCTGCTGTCCTCAAGTGTTTCCTTGAAATCCACAGACTCCCAGCAGTGTTTCAGAAGAATATCAGTAAGCCAAATCTTAAACTTTCTCTTGCATACAGATCTCTCATCTAATTCCCATGGAAAAAAAAAAATAAATGCACATTTTGCAGATCCAGGAAGGGAAATTTGTGAAAATGCAGCTACAGAGCAAGAGCTTTGTTATATTGCCCAGTTGAAAAGAACATAGAGAAGAACTCTGCCTATCCCTGCACTTCAAACTCTCTGCCAAAGAGATGGGATATTGAACTATACTGTTCTGAATATTCTGCTCAGTTAATGACTGTAAAATTCATCTCCAGAAAAATTCCTGTCTCCTGCAGCTGGAATGCAGTGGAATCACCAGAATGAAGACCAAGCTAAATATTTTAACTGAGCAAGATACATTCTGGTTTTGTGCTCCAAACTATGTGGAAGTCTATATTATGAAACAGGATTATAGGATTAAAGCAGGTTTGCCTTTGGCATCTGAAAAGTGTGGCAATTGGCTTCAGCATAGAAATTCTCCAGCTAAAATGATCTAGTAATAGTTCAGTACAATGCTGCTGCTAACTTTTAGTGGCAGTTAATTTAACGTTCAGTGTAATTTAATCAAAACTTTGGGTACCATGTAATCTGTATTAAAAACAGAAATTGCCCTCTCTACTATTTCCATTTGCCTTGGATGAAGGCAAGGGAATAACTATGCTTACTAATGTGGTTTTTTGGGTTGGTTTTTTTGGTTGTTTTTTCAAAGGGAAGACAAACCAGAAAAGGAAATTCAAGGGTCTTGAAAGATATGAAGACTCATCTATACAGAGAATAAAGTTTGGATTAAGGTAGAGTATTAATATCTTCCCAACTGATCCCCAATGGGATAAGCAACTTATGATATTTTATGCACATTTTTATCCGAATATCTCATTAATTCACACAATTCCTAGAGTAAAAGAATTAACCATTTTCTCACGTCAACAAGATGGAATCAACACACAATTGAGAGAAATTCTGTCATAACTAATGTACTGAGCATGGATTGCTCCTGTCTAGTAAATGGACCTTGCCCCATGCTATAAATCAATGCAAGCAGTGAAAACCCTGGAAAATCTTGGACCCTCTAGAAGGAACAGAAGATTGAATCTGGTCTTCAGATATTTGGATGGGGAAAAAGTATCCCTTGCTCATTTGCAATGCATAAAGCTGGTGAGAGAAATCAATAAACCGGTTTTATGATGCCACATGCTGAAAGCAACACCTGATAGTTAAATATATAGAGAACAAATTCAGACAGGTCTGATTTCTTACAGCAACATGAACAATGTACAAGAGCAGCCCAGAAATCCAATTGTGTCCTGGTTGAACCATATCTAAATTCAGGGTGAGGCAGAATACTAAAAAATCTCTTTCAACTGTTTTTAATTGCTTAAATTATTTAACTGTAGGATGGATAGACAGTATGGTGGTTATTATTGCTAACAAAAATACCATACATGCCTCTAATCAATAATGAATGAAGTTGGAAATCCTGTTGCATTATAGCAACTAATTCATTTGGAGTGAAAATTAAGATTGTGAATTCCAAACTACTAGTACTTAGGTGACCAGCTGATGTCTAACAACTTGGATTAAGTTCCAGAAAGGGGTTTAAGTAGCAGAAAAAACAGTTTATGACTACTGCATTGATTTAGAAAGGGACAGGACAGCTCAGTGTTCAGATCCACAAAGACAGGAGCACGGTGGAGCACAAGCAGTCATGGGAACTTGTGTTCTCAGCCTCAGAAGTCTCTGTATCTGCACAGGGCATTTGAATCACTCCCTTGGATTTAGGTAAGAAGATTCTGCCTTAGTTCTTCTTCAAGCATCTAAGTGCTTTTTTGGATCTCACTCTAAATTCTTACTTATCATAGAACCTTTTCCAAAAACTCCATTAATTTCTTCAGCAATTACCAGAAGTCCATGAGATTATTTCACTAATCAACAAAATAAAGAAATCATTAAATTGCTTTTCTGGTTTTAAATGAACTATGAAAGAAAACACATCTGCAAAGTAAACTGAAAACACTGAATTGTGTGACTGAACCACTTTATCATAAAATATATGTGTTGTGACTTCTGAGATCCTACTGCTGCAGATCATTAATTCTGTTGCTTGTTAGCAAAAAACTGTATCAATATATCTCATTAACCAGATATTATGCAAACACCTCACTTATCCACACCAAAAAAAAACAGAAACACTGCACAAAACTCCCAAACTTTGCAATGTCTTCCACACTGCTGGGAGATTACTTAGCATCTGCATAAAAACACAGTCCCTCTTCAACAGAACACAGGATTAAATAAATACTGTGTGATCTAGAAACAGCAGGACATCTAATCCAGGCAAGTATAATGACTTTGTTGTGTTTTCTTAGGAAAGAAAAAAAAAAATACCCTCTTTCCTCCTTCCAGAACTTCAGGATTGGCATAACCAGTTATCATTTCCCAGGGATGGTGTAATGGTTGTAAAATGAACTAAAAATAGTTAAGAACCATGATAATTTTAAAGAAACCTGCATGTTGGAATGAGAAGGAATCCATACGGATTCTCCAGACCCTTCCCCTCTTCTCTTTACCATGCAAAAGAAAAGAACTCAAAAGGAAATTGCAAATCATCACCCTAACTGGGAAGTACTTTTTGTTCCTCCTGGAAGACTTTTAGTATTCAAGCTGAAAGATGTGGGTTCTACTTTCATCTCCTTTTGATTTACATAATGATCCTGTTTGTTTGTGTTGAGCCCAGATTCTTTATGAGGTCAATATACTGTCAACAACAAGGAGGTTCTCAGCTGGCCTTTGTGGATGCCGATGCTGAGTTGCAATTGAATTTATCCAGCTCTGAAGCTTGTCCCAACATAAGCTCCAGACTCACGACTAAACTTAGGATAGAATTTGACCCGTGTTCTGTCCCAGAGACATTATTCTTCTATATGGTTCTATTCATGTAAAGTTCCAAGGATAATATCCCACAGGAGAGACTTAGCAGAAAAAAAAATGAAGATACAAGCCCCTTGGAGTTGAAAAAGGATAGCTGACAAATCAGGCCCTATTTTCTGACTTTTTAGAGAGAAACAGAGGTCTCTGAGAATGTCAAATCTCTTGCCACAAAATTCAAGTCAGACGTATTTTCCATCAGTAATCCAACTAAAAGGATGCACAAAAGGTAACTCGGGACAGAAAAAAATCAAGGTCACACACAAGATCTGTAAAAAGTGTCCTCTTAGAAAATATCCATTAACTCTTTATCACAGCTCAGACTCACTTCTAAAAGAGAAAGTCCTGTAAATGCAGAAAACATCTGAAAAAATACCACAAATCAGGGAAGCTCATGAAGCAGCTCTTGAAAACACAGAATATTCAGGTGTAGACTGCAGATTGCAGGAACTTTATTCTCAGAACACCTACAACCCCATCAGAAAACTCCACTTGAGGAGATTCTAAATAAAATGACCATTGTCATTGAAGCTAGTGATGAAATCACTTCACTGTGGTGATATTAAGACGTGGCTGTGTTTGTTTGAGGAGAAACCTTTCAAAAGCAGGTGCAGCACCAGCAAACTGAGCCCTGTGCTCTCCCAGATTCCAATCCTCTTGATTTGTTCTTTGCTCAGCTGTTTCAAGCACAGGTTTAAGCTCCACATGCCTTCCTCTAGGTTGGGGGCCACCTCCCACAGAGTTCAGTAGCACTACAAGCTGGATTTTCAAACTGAAAATAAAGGTTTCTTTCTTGCATTCTTAAACTCTTCCATTCTCATGGGATGTTCATGTCCATACGACACCAAAGGTTTTATCTCCGTTCCACATCCAGCTCTGGCACATCCCTAACATGCTGTGTTTACTCTCAGCTTCTAGAATGTATTACTTTTTCAGATGAGGGGTGTGGGAGAAGCAGATAAAGGGGGCAAGCCAGGCTAAATTAAGATCACAAAACCACGTCATATTTTCAGCAACTAGCTGATCTCCTGTGAAACAGGATTTCAAACTTCCTTTGGATTCCTAAATAAACAAATTCCCAGGAGATTTCTCTTATGATTATAGCCAACTTTCCTCTTTTTTTTTTTTCTTTTTTTTTCTTTTTTTTTTTTTTGACAATTCTTCAGAAAGGGCACAAACTGATTCTTTGGAGAGATAATGCTTTTTATCTACGGGGACTTTGTAAACAAATTGATCCAGATGTTTTGCTTTAGAACTCTCCAGACATAGTAAATTATTCTTTACTATATCAACACTTCATTTCCTCTATTTGCAACTGACATCTCAAAACAGACCTCTTTTCAAAAGACAAATAATTGAAATGTTGTATTAACATTAACAAGATCATTTGGACACTTGCTTAAACGAAATCTGTGTTCTGTATATGGATGCATTTGGTACCACGTTCCAGAGAGGATCAAGATCAAATATATTAAGAATGTATTTGGATCATTTTCCTAAGTCATTGAAAATGTATCAAAGAAATCTTAAGAATTTACTTTTTCCTTCCCTTTGTTACATGATTTGCTGCATTTATCTTAAAAAAAAAACAACCTAGACATGTGGGATGATAATGATGCCAAAGTCTGAGTTAAAAACCCAGACAACAAATAGCATATCCCATTAGGCTGAAATTGAAGTGGGTACAAGTAAGAAGGAGAGGGAATAGGTTTATGGACTAGATAAGAGGATATTTAACAGCATTTTACAATATAGCCATAGATACATTCAAAAATTAATGGTGAAGAAAGAAACCTGCTCCCTATATTAATTAGTGATTTACCTAACAGCCTATTCTTCAGAAATGCATATAGAGATTTTTTTCTAATATACATTTCTTTAAACCAATAGTTAAAAAATGTTAATTTACTTTGAAGATATAAGATACTTGAAATAGGAAGAAAACAAATATATTAGCTGTAAAAATAGAGCTCATATATATATACATACATATATCTATCTATATCTGTATTCCAGTTGAATATACTGTATCAAAATATGTTTTAGCTGATGTCCCTAACCTTCTGTAGATAATTTTCTTCCCTTTTATAACGATGTGAGCATTTTCTCCATAGCACTGAAGTCATCTTTCCTAATTACATTCTCTCTGAAGATCCCACGCTGACAAATCCAGCAACCAGCTTTCCATTCTGGGCTTCCTGAATCAGAATATTCGCTTTCAGATGAAGTCACCGGTAGCTTTCCAGTTGCTATAAGGACAATGGGATCACCCGAGTGCACAGCAACAGATTACAAAGCAGGTGGCTTGAGGCTAAATCTAGACAGTTTCCTCACATAGCTTTGTAAAGTGGGGTGCAGATAACTCCTAATGAGTGTTAAGGGCTGTCTGGTCACTTAGTTGTATACAAGGTCTAGACAGGTCAAGGTCTAAGGATCAGAGCTTCTAATTACATTCTATTCGATGCTCGTTAGTTGTAAAAGATGTTACCAGAAGACTCATCAGAGGTATAGGGTTTAATCATCAAAAGGTTGTGTCCTCAGAAGTCTTCAAAATTATTCTAAGATACTGAAAGAGTAAAAGAAACAGAGAAAAAAAGAGGTGAATCTGAGGACACAGCTGAAAATTGAGGTCATTGTTCTATATCACATTCCCCATGTAAAATTGGAATTTGAAACTCATCGTCTATTGAATCAGTCGGTATTTGGCAGCATCAATTCTAATGTCGAGTTAAACCATTTAGGAGGCAGATTTGGAGAGCCTTTCATTGCAAAATGAGCAAATAATGAAATACACTTATTTCATAACTTGCATTTGTTACAAACACAACTCACTGAGCTGTTGCTCATTCCCTAAAAGCTAATAAAAAGAAGAGATTAACATAACTAAAGCCAGCATTTCTTACTTCCTTTAAATAAAAGCCTCGTAGAAAAAAGCTCTTGTGGTTTGATGATACAGTGCTGTTGCTGACTGGCAGGGCAGGATTTGGCCATGCATCCCCCTTAAGGCTGTTGATGTGCTGACACTGGGGAAACACACCGAGTGAGACAGCACCTGGTAGGTGTGAATTCTGCAAGGACACCGTTTAAACCAGCAAGTGGGTAGTAAAGAGATAAAAGGCTCAAGCTCTGGCTAATGAAGAGGGCCACCCACAAGACAAGAATGTTAGCACTCAGCTGGGTGCTCAGAAAAGGTAATGCTTATGTCTCAGGACAAGGAATGCCAGCAGCAGTGCTAAGGACTGATAAAACAGCTGGCATAATGAGCTCAGAAAACAGAAATATGGTCCCCAGGGTAAGGAGAAAAACTCCTGAGGTTCCCTTTAAAGGCAGCATAGTAATTTAGGAATAAATTCAAAGTACAGTGACCTCTTTTCTCCTCTCTTCTTCTGTTTTTCCTTCCTTCCTTCATTCCTTCCTTCCTTCTCTCTGAGCATTCCACCATTCAGACCTCCTGGACCTATGAAACTGGACTCCTGGACCTATGAAACTCCAGGTTTTATCACAAACTCTCTGGTGATTACCTGGACTGCAGCCTTCCTTGCTGTATCTTGGCTCTTCTGTCTCCAGTCTGCCTGGAACCAATTAATGCATTAGCACAAGGAAAAAAAAAAAAAGAATTAATCATCCTTTTCTTAACCTCAGAAGATTCAAGTTTTGGAGGTGGGGTAAGTTCTGAACTGAGTTACCCCTTCCTAGCTGAAGGCTTGGTGGTGATTTCTCTTCTTACCAGCAGCACATTGGGTGGCTGCATGTCTCAGGCTTGCTTCCCTCAGCTCTGTCCTCTCTAACACCCTGAAAAAAGGTGAAAAAGGGCACCATCTTCTACCCACACTCTCCCCATTTCCTCCCAGGACGCCAACTGCCCAGTACAAGGTGGTAAAAACCCCCCACTTTCTCATCTCATCTTCTGATGGACTTTTTTGGCCCCAAACATCAACATACCAATGCCAACAGGAACCCACAACCTTTTTGACCTCTCTCATAAATTGATTACCTTCCTTCTGCCACTCAGGTGAATCCCAGAGCCTCAAAAAACCCTCCAGTTCCATATAATACTAGACAGAAAACCACATTTTTCTCTAATTCCTTTCCCTTGCCACAGTCAACCCCATCACTCTCCCACCCTTCAGTGCTTCATCCTCCCTGGTACTTGCAATCACTCCTCCTGCCCAGCCTGTTCCAACCCTTCCCACAGGCTCAGGGCATCCCTAAGCACATCCTAATGCTGAAAGAGTCCTTAAAATGTGAGGATAGCCTCACTCCTAACAAGATCTGTGCTCAACTCACACCAGCTGTGCTCTGCAGAATAAACCTGTAGATGCTCCTCAGCATCCTTGAGTAAACTCACAGTGTGCCCATGGCAAGTAGATGGCACCAGGGTCAGTGAGGGCAGGATGGGGTTTAGTGACACCCAGTGCCAGCCTCAAGCAGCTCAGCCACACTCCAGTCCTCCATGACCTATAATCCCACAACAAGCAGGCAGCCCTGATCCTGACTACACTTTCCATCTCATTTTTCATCCCTTTACCAGATTTCCATTTCTGTCCCAAAACAGCCCTGTGTTTTCCTTTTATTTTATTTTTTTAAATTACAAGGGCTGGCTTTTCAAAAAGCCAATTAAAGAAGAACAGAGGGGAAATGACACATCAGGAGTAAAATGGAGCGCTCAATCCTCTGGCTCACTAATTAGGATTTATGTACTGGAAAAATCCAATTCCTGGCACTGGTGAGTTAATAAAGACATGAAAAAATATCTGGAAAATTGGAAAAACTGGTATAATTGTCTAAGAAAACTAGCACATTTGGTCATTTCCCCACACATTGTTATTAGCATCACAATTATTTCAGCAGGAGGCAAGCTGGGAAGAAGTAATGCAGGACCAAGGAAGAAAAGCAGTAGCAGGATTACCTACCATTCAGACCATAACTCCCAGGAGAAAGCAGATTTGCTGCTAAATGGGCAACTCTACTTGAACATGCACTTCTTTCAACTGTGATTTATAGTTTTTAAACTGAAGATTATTATTCCCACTAGGGGTATCACAAGTGCAAAGTGGCCCAGGTCCTTCTGTGCATTCACATTGGTACATAAATTGTTAATATTCTGATATTTACCTGCTTTTCCTAGTGGTAGGAAAGGAAATGTGCAGAAGGGAGAAAAGAGTTGAGGTGGACAATTCTTACCTAAATCCTACTTTAGCAACCACAGCCCTTTTCTTACAGTAAATAGCTCGTTTTGCTTACAATTGGTTGGGATTTTTTAATCTTAATCAGGATCATGAAATCATAGAGCAGCATTTACCTTCATCTCTGCAGTGCTTCTAACAGCCCTTTGGTCTCAGAAATAATACAGTGAGTTTTAGAGTCCTGAGGCATTCATTACATGGCAGTTATCCTGCAATTAGTTTAAAATTAGGTTCTTTGAAACACACCTACTACAGACCCGTGCAATTAGAGGGTATCCAAACACCTGAATCACCACATTTTTTGAGGAATATTTTTGTTGTTTGGCCTCCAGTGGTGCCTGCTGCCCCATGCAGCATTTACAGGTTCTCATCAGTTGATACTGAAAAAAAAACATTGCCAACAGTCAAAAATTCACTTTGCCCTCATTACCCCTCCCACCCAAAACTGATCATTGATCTGGTGCAACTGAAAATACTTTTTTTTTCCCCCACCCCTTTGGTAACCTGTGAAAAGATGTTTTATGTGCTCTGGATACTGGTAATATAACTAATAATAACTGATATCTAGATTTTTTTTGTTTGCATCACTAAAATCAAACCTATTCCCTAATGCACATCATTTTAAATATCAGATGTATTTTCTGCATCATTATAATGTATTTATTCTGTGTACTTCAGGTGTCAACAAAGAACTGTCTCACCCTTACACATGAAAAAAATCAAACAGCACTTCTCTGGCACACGGGAAAAATAATCTGTGAAGAATTTTACATCCTTGTATCTCTCTGACAAATAAGAGTGCAAGTGCTCTCATCCACACTTTACCTAACAAGAAGTCCAGAAGGGTCCCAGGATGTGTTGTTAATGTGCAGAGCAGGAAGCAAAAAGAACAGCTTTGCTCTAAATATTAGCCCTCTTTAGATGTTTTTTCTCCTCCTTTTTTTCACTTGGAATGAGAAAGTTTGCTGTCAATGACTCTCATGATTGACCACATTATATTTCAAAATTCAAGACAGTGAAAATGAAACAACTGGGGAAAAGAAACTACAGAGTGAGATTATTCTAAAGGCTTTGTTTCTTGTCTGTTTGTTTGAAATTCCTCTTTTCTTTAACAAACATAAGTCTTTATTAAGATTGGTTTTCTTACAGAATCAGCGTTTTTCACTCCTGCTGATCTGTTGAGAAAAGAATCAATACCTACTCTCTGAGATACCCAGGAAATCTCTGGGAAAACCATAACGAATCAGATGGAATTTCATAAATTTCTAAATAAAAACAAAAAGGAAAAAAAAATATTTCCTTTTTTATGGACCATAAAGCAGCAAAAAAAGGACATGCCAAAGCTTGAAAAAAAAATCTTTTAAATCTTCCTTTAAAAAAAAGTGAGGAGGAGAGCATCATTAGGCTGGAGTCCATGGAAAGAGAGTTGTTGTGCCTTGGCTTTTTTGTTGTTGTTGGGTTTGGTTTTTTTTTTTGATTGGACTATTTTTTAAGAGCTAAAAGAAATTTCAAGGCTTACACTTGCCTTGGAGCCTTACTGCCAATTTTTGTGGTTTTACAACCACAGTCTCTTATTGCTTTTTCTTCTTTTTTTTTTTTTTTTTTTTTTGGAGAGGGAGGAGTTGTTTGTTTGTTTTTCTAAAGTATTTCTCTCTTTCCCATTGTCATGTATGATACCCACACACTAAACAAGGGAAACTAACACCAAAGGGCATGCAGAGAAACTGCCTATTCAAACCAAATGACATTTTCCCTTCATTACCCAAGTTTAAAGGCTCTAACCAGCATGTCTGCTAAAGTGAGAGGGAGATTTCACCTCTCTTTCTGCAGGACCTTAACTCCTCCACCACTTTCTTTTCTAGCTGATAGTGACTATGCACAGTATGGAGTTAAAGCCAGTAGCAAACTTAGACTGGATATGTTCTGCCCATTAGCAAAGTGTTGTGCACATATATATATATATATATATACACACACATAAAATAA
>JANHGL010013127.1:0-19357 GCA_024611195.1 Ceyx melanurus | reverse complement strand
AAGTGCAGGGAAGCTGCAGATTTGGGACTAACTCTGCTCTCAATCTAGCAAAAGAATTTTGCCCATTAGCTTGCAAGGGATGGAGAAAATTAAGTCTTTGAAGCAAAACCTCTTCACATACTCAGGGTCAGATGCCCCCACATTAACCACCTCTCTGGTCATGACGTTATAAACTACATTTCTGATAAAAAAAAAAAAAAAAAGATTTTTCGATACAACAGATCTCATCCAGCTATTTACTGCTGAAGGTTGTGGATGTGTGTCCCCTTGGATGAACCCTGTGGAAAAGGCAGAATCACAAACACAAAGCTGTTTCAGAAGTGTACAGATAGCCCAAAGAAAGAAGCCAAGAGCTCTAAACACTTCCCATATTTCTCCACTGGACTGTTTGGCACACAAAGAAAACAACTTTTGACACTCTGAGTGATTTTTGTCATGATGGAGAGAAAAGATTTGAAACTACATCTCCCATCGGGCATCACAAACTGATTCTGATGGTTCTGGAGACAGTACCATTATCTGGCCACTAGATTATTCTCAGCATAATGATTATTACAAGTGGATCAAAAATAATCACCTGAAAAGTAGCTAAATATAAAATCTAACACAAGCACACACATGCATATAAATAAATAATCAGCAGAAGTATTTTTATACTTCAGCAGCCTCACTTTCTATGAATACATTTCTTTTATGCTCAATTTCCCATTTCCAGAATATTTTTTTTCTTCATTGCTATATTCACTTGCAACTCAATGAATCCATGGAGCCCTCCTTGAAGTCTACAATGAATTGTGCAGCCAGACCAGATTGTTTCAATCTTAGCTTTTAACTTTACATTTGGCTTTTGAAAACAAAAATAAAAGCAAACAAAAAACACACACATACAAGCAAAAACAAAACACAACAACAAAAAAAACAAGCAAAAAATAAATAAATAAAATCCAAGCAACCACAATAAACCCACCACTGTTTTCTTCAATCAGTTGATTAATTTCACAGAATTTCCAGGAATATGTAAGCCACATATCAAAACTTTGCAATTTCAAGTCCCATTTTGGGATCTGGAAGGGTCTGCAGTTAGCATTCATTGCAATTAGAGTACTTTATCATGCAGTGGAATCTATGTTCAATGGCATCAGAATGTGGAATGGGTTCAAGAGCAGTTTTACACAGATGAAGGCAAACTATTCATTTGCTAGTCGGAGCAAAACGGGCTTTGAGTGAAGCAATAAAGAAGATTTCACAAGCTGCTCGGAAAGCAGCTCCAATTCACCTTTTGCATCCTTGCCGAAATCGGCGGCAGCTTTGTGGATGCCGGTGGAATCCAAGTGCTGCAGAGAGACTTGGGGCAGCCCTACCCCTTTAGAAACCCGTGGCCAAACTCCCCCTGACTTCAGATCCCATCCGTGGCAGTTCAGAGCCACAGCTCTGCTCTTGGTTGGCCCAGTGACCTTTGTGACTCCGCGCACGCTGCGCTTCCCCTTTGCCGCCTCTGAGGTAAACCCTCGGAGCTGGTGAAGGTTCCTGGCCTAAGGTATCATTTTCTTTGTTTACTGTCTGGCTGCAGAGATGTCTGGCACAGATTTCAAAGTACAGTAGCTCCAAAATATGCTCGCTGCATATGTGTAGAAAGCCCGGGGTGGATTGCATCACGCATCCGAAAGTAAAACGATGTACCCAGTGCTCTTTGTATTACTGATGCTGTGCATGGAGCAGGTAATAAGACGTAGCCATATCAGTAGAGTGGATTAGCAGTTGAACACCATTGAGTAAAGTGGATTTATCCCACAATGACATTGAGTAAATGAGTTCAGGATATTTTTCTTTATGTGTGCGAGAAAGAAACTTACGAAACGCTGGGAGAGATCAGCACGGTTCACCTAATCCACTTTCCATCTGTGCCAAGATTCACAGCACATACAAGAAATCCTATACTGTACAGTTACTGAGTTACATTTCCTCCAGGTTTGCAGGGCTTGGCACTGTCAAACGCTCCAAACAAACTCCAAAGCACATTAAAAAATACCAAATTAATCTCGAGAAAACAAGTGTCTCAGAGCAATAAGAAAACTGTTATATCTTCTAGGGAGGTCCCTTACTGTATTGGCTGGACTGGATTGAACTGAACTTGCTGAAGTCAAGTATTTAAGCAATATTTAGCTTATGTAACCTAGTGATACAGAATCACAGTGAAACTGCCCAAGTGAACCAAGACAGCAATGGGAAAACACAGCGAGTTAGATTCCAGCCTGCTTTTTATACATCCATCTCTGTCCAGCTTCAGTGGAACATTGTAATTACTCCTGCCTACACATACAGATTTGTCCCTTTTTCAGGTTTTATTACTGATTTCGGTCTCCAGGCTAACATTGCTTTATTAGAAGCCCTTCTAAAAAGGCTGATGCAGCCATGGCACAGAAGCAGTACTGGAGTCACAGTGAATCCTGCACTGGGATAGACCCTTGGGACTGGTGTCCCTTCTCAAGCCTGGAATTTCTCGCAGGTCATAGGTGTTGGCAACTTAGGCACAGTAAGAGGCAAGTTCTGGCATGTTTGTTCCGGGCTAAGAGAACAAACAGAGAAGGTTTTGGGAGGAATAAGCAATTCCTCCTTTACTCTGGACAGGAGGTGCTGCTCTAAAACGAAAAATCTGACCAACAAGGCTGAAATCTGGCTTTTATCCACTCCTATGGGACTCAAAACCATTATACAGTCTAAATAGCTGAATAAATTTCTTCCAAGTCAATTAATATCAACATCCTTGATCTTAAAGTATTACCTAATCATAGGTTATTATTACTGTCATTCAAGGACAGGCAAAAAGCTGGCGTAACTTTCCACAATCTCCATTACACATCTGAAGTTTGACAGAAACCAGCATGTGTCTGTGGGTGGACAAGCGTGGATTTCTGCAGGTAGAAAGGTTAATGCTTTTCAGTTTCCCCTTATCTTTTGATCAGCTGATCCTAGAGAGGATTTCTAAAGCTTGCAGTTCAATTCTGGCTCCAAAACACAGCCAGCTTGCCCTCGCTGTTTGGCAAGAAACAGCAAAATTGTGTTAACAGTTTCTTTCAAGAATACATGTTAGTAACTGCCAAATGACAGTTGTAATGACCCTGATGGATTTCTCCCCTTAGGCCTTTTTTGTTTAGAACTCAGTTGCCACCCAAGCAGAAAAAGTTATTCTTTGCCATGAACTCTCCCATCACCCTAAGCTTTCTGCCCTGCCACCAGCACTATACCTTGTGAGGGTAAAGAAGCCACCTCCTGCCTAGCCAGGAGCTATTCCCAGCTGGGATTATAGATGCCAGAGCATACATTAAGGGCTTGAAGCAAAGCCTGCTGAAACACAAACAGTCTTTCCATCGACTTCGACAGGCTTTTTGGTCAGGTCCTGTGTCTATTTTTATGCATTCACTCATTTTTTCCCTTGTTTGTTTAAAGAGCCACTTCTCTAAAATCCAGGCAGAAAAAAAATGCTAATATTTTCGGTATTGTATGAGGGCAGTGGCTTAATCATAAGTTAAATTAAGAAGTGCCACTCTCTGAAGCCAAAAAGAAAGAGGCTAACTCTGCCATACCACCTGTGCACTGCTTCTCTGGCTCAGCACTGACCTTGGTTGACAAGAACATGTGCCTCAAGATTGCACCCAAGAGGAAAACTCATCACAACATGAACAATCACAGCAGAATGATAAACACCCACACTGCACAAGGAAGCTGCCAAACCCTCACAGCAGCCAGGACTCTCTCGCTGCATCTGGAAGGAAAAAATGCATGGACCAAAAAGAACATATATGTGTATGTGTAAAACCAGTATGTACATATGTGTTTACACACGCTCTCTTGCTCCACTTGCTACCTAGAGCATCAGGCTTTGTTTTGTAATAGGCATTAAAATCTTTCTGCTCCCTCATGACAGAGACAATGAAGATTCTCTGATTCCCCATATGCAGTCACAGCAGAAGGTTGGGATGTCTTGCAGGGATTTAATCCTGCTGATCCATTTGCATACATTCCCCCCCCCCCCTTAACAAGATAACTGATGTGTTTAGCTCCGAGTAGCTTGGATTTCCTTTTAATATTTTATGATTACGTGCTCCCACAAGATCATCAAAGCTATGAGAAGGCCATAAAAAACACATTCGGTAGGAAACTAGTCTAACTGTGTTTCCTCTTAACTAATGGAAGAAACAATGGCTTTTAAATGTTACATGGATGATTTTCTTGCACATGTGGTCTTACGCAAGATCCCCGCTGTGGAAGACTAAGGTTGGCAGACATCTTCAAAGACAAACTGAGGAGCCAAAACAAGTCTTTATAGCCTCAGATCTGCTCACAGGCACAGGTACTTGCACAAGAATTCATACAGAAATCACTTAAACCATGGAAGATCTGATACATTCGGTGTTAACAATCCCAGACTAAGCCTTTCTGCAAAAGTCTTTGAAACACAGAAACAGCCTTGTATGCCAAAGAAGACTGAAAACAATTCTTGCTTTCTTCTAGCATCTTTCATCTACAAGATTTGCCGTCTCCTGCCATCTTTAGACATCCACTGACCAAGATCTGTAAAGTACAAGTCATGGGTTAAAGGTGCTCTGTTCCTCAGCAAGAGAGAAACTTGTAGCACCACAAGCAAGATTGCAGGAAATCTGTTTTTTCTGAGCCTGCACATCAACCACAGGAGATATGCATCACTCGTGTATGGAGACAAGGAAAGGAGTTGTATCTCTGGTGAAATGCATGGACATTTTCTGACATATGGACTGTTTCTGGCTTGGATCAGCAGCAGTGTGAGCAGCAGGAGCATGGAGGGGATTGTCCCCCTCCACCGGGCACTGTGGAGGCCACAGCTGGAGGGTTGTGTCCAGTGCTGGGCTCCTCCAGTGCAGAGGAGGCAACAGAGCTGGGGAAGGGCATGGAGAATAAATCTGATGAAGAGAGACTGAAGGAGCTGGGAGTGTTCAGTGTGAGGAAGAGGAGGGTGAGGAGAGGCTCCTCACTCTCTCCAGCACCTTCCAGACCATTGCTAGAGGCTGGTGCTGGGCTCTGCTCACAGGGCATTGGTGACAGACCCAGAGGGGATGGATTCAGCTGCTCCAGGGGAGGGGCAGACTGGGCAGGAGGGAAAAACATTTTCCCTGAAAGATTGGTCAGAGCCTGGCACAGGCTGCCCAGGGAGGAGGTTGAGTCCCCAGCCCTGGGGGTGTTTAAGGGGCATTTCGATGTGTTTGAGGGCCATGGTTTAGGGGTGAACTCTGCAGAGCAGGGCTGATGGTTGCACTGGATGATCCCAAAGGGCTTTTCCAACCTGAATGATTCTATGACATCCAGGGTTTAAGGAGAAGGGGCACTTGCAACCTCCCTGTAAAAAAAAAAAAAAAAGTTTTATCAAACTCCTTTAAATTTGAAGACCAAGTCTGGTATCTCTTAGGTGGCTTTCACACTGCAAGCAGCAGCTCTGCTTAAGATGTGTGAAATCCTTAGTGTGGCTAGAAAAAAAATTACAACCCCATGGATCATGTCAAGCAACAGATCCTGCAGGGTGCTGAGCCACTGCAGTTCCTTTCCAGTGAGTGGTGGAGTTCGCTCATCCTCTTACCCACATGTGTGCACTGCAGCATTTAGTCATGTAAAGAAGGCAAGAAACCAGTGGTGAGGATGCATGGTTTTGTTTTTGTTTCAAAGACTGTCTGTGCCTGCAGATTTTGCCAAAGCCAGATGCTGTAACTCTGCATAGTGTTACTCTGCAAGATGGGCCAGAATCTTCCAGACGTTGGGTGTGGTGGGTGCGAGGCCACTTCATTAGGCGTTTGAAGCCGAGTGGGTAGTTTCCATTGTGGTCGAGCAGCCATGCAGGACGCACCCAAAGAAGCTGGGTGAACTGCATACAGGAATTAGCCCACACTAAATTCCACGCTTCCACAGCTGGATTGTTACCATAGCTAGCTGAAAGTGAGGTACCTCCATCTCCATTGTGAAGAGAGTTGAAATATTCACACAGGAGCCAATTTTTTCCCTACATCCTACAGCACAGGATGCCACCCTGATGGTGGAGAACAAGGTGTGAAAGGTGTCCCTTGAATAAAGGTGAGTGAAGCGAGCAATCAGGAGGCAGATCTGCTCACCAGAGTGGCTCGAAGTGGGAAAACACCAAGCTTCCATGGTTTCAACCACTAAGCTGGAAGTCCTGGCAACCCTGACTTTCAAAGGGGAGTCTTCCCACCAGCGGTACAGAAAACACGGAAATCCCAGTAATTTCCATCATTTCCAGACTTTCTGATCACCTACCAGTAAATGCAAATCAGGAGCTTGGAAGCCCTGCAATGGACTTCCAGGCAGCCCACAGAACAGGGCTGCCAAAGCACCACAGATCCCATTTAGCCCCACAACTGCTCTATGGAACTGATAATCAGTCACCTGTCAAATGCCATTTCACTGAGAAGCTACAGGAACCAGGGAGCACATTTAATTCAGAAATAAAATGTTTGTTGTTTCCAGAATGAAATTATATCAAAATTTCTGGTTGGCAGAAAGAAAATTCTTTTTATTTCCCAGATCAGTTTGGATTAAAACTACACACACACACACACAAAATTAAGAAAACAAGATTTCCCATGAAGCAGAAATTCTGATCTTCAGCCAGTTTAAATTGGTAAAAGGTGGAAGGGAGAAAAGGAGAGAGGAATACTCTTAACCAGCATAAATCTTTCCAAGACCTTTCTATTGCCAGACTTGTTTTCATGTAATTAGAGATGTTAATACCAAAAGAAACAACTCCAATTTCTTATCTAAACCCTTATATGAGCTCAGCTCAAATTACCCAAGCTTAACAAGTTACCACATGTCAGCTGAACCAAGCAGTCTTTGTACATCCTCAGCCTTTAACTAGTGCAAGACAATGTGGTTTAACATAATCATTTTTATTGCAGGCTACACCAGGCTTTCATTACCTTAAATATGCCACAGCCTAAATGTATACACACCACATTTCACCTAGAGAATCAAAGAGTATCTCAAGTTGGAAGGGACATGGCACACAGTACCTCATTAAATTGGAGCAATTTGAATATATTTATATATAAGAAAAGGTGTAATAATTTACTTACAGCACCATTACTTTGCTGCTGTATTGCAGTGCTGTTAGGAGCACCACATGAGAGCAAGGGTTACAACTCTCTTACACAACCATACACTATCAGTTACTAATTAACTAAATTAATTAACCAGTACTTAATTTACTACTATTACTATTTACCTAACTGTTTTAGACTGAACTTAGGAGAAATCCTAACCACAAAACGTGCCACAGATCACTATCTAATCACTCCTTTTAATGGAAGGATGTGTTCTACTGAGTTTAGAGATCAGAAGGGAACCATTTAACTAGTCTGCAAGTCATGCAGGAAGTCTGGGGTGTAACAAAATCACAAATACAAGAAACCCCTATATTTCCTTTTTATACACTCATACTTCTCAAAGGTCTTTACCATGAAGCTATAGTCTTTTTCCTAAGTTAGCTGTCTTGAGTCCTAGCTTATTATGCTCATCTATAATAATGACATGGTACCTGTTGCTATCAACTGGATCTTTGCAACTGATTTTAACAGGAATAAGCTCCTGTTAAAATTCAGGAGCTAACAGGAATTCAAAAGTTAACAGGAATAAAAAATTAAATCAAGATTAAGATTAAATTTAACCACACTGCTTCCCTCACATTGCATATTACTGTAGTAACTGATAGTAAGTGGGACTATGTGCACATGTATATAATAATCAAAACATATATATTTACAATATCTATGTTGTTGAAACAACAGACTTGAGGTTTATTTCCATAGCCATGGGACAACCTAAAGACCCAGGTAACATCCTGCATCTCACTCTGCATTGTTTACTTTTTCAAGGTCTTTGTTAATTTATCTCTCATCACAAATCTGACACGGATTTTAAATGGCTACCATTTAAAAGGAGAAAACAACCTACAACTATGGAAATTTTTCCATTATTTTACCCTAAAATGGAGATTGTGGGGGAAAGGTAAATGCCTCAATGCCAAGTTCAATATACAGTAAAAGAGCACTAGCTGACCCTCTTTTATAACTATCAAACTTAAGGATCAAATATCCCATGTTTTCCCATAATCCAGAAAATGCTCACTTCCCAGCAAGTTGCGAGACAGCAAACTTTAAATGTGGAACATGACAGACTAGTGTTGTTTTTAAAGGTTGAAAATGTTTTAGTACTAAATACTTAATCACTCAGAGATTGGAATATGTATGGGATCCATTTTTCGCCACATTACATTGTGTTTTTACACTGTGAAAACCAGTGGGGTTACTCTGGCATAAAATCCAGTGCAATAGAATGGGGACTCATGCCTGTGGTCACTAACATGACCTAGTTGTATATACTAAAGGATACGGGGAAAAAATATTAGGAAAGGATGTCAAAGCCCAAACATGTTCCGAAATGACTTTCCAGTGTGACACGAAGTAAAATCTACATTGCTTTTTTGATAAGCACTTTGGTAGCATTTGTTGGAGATGGCCTGTGAGTCTCAGTTTTTATTCATCATTGGGACTCCAGAATGTATGTCCAAAGCAGTAAGAGAAAGTCTCACCACCTTGCCACCAAACTGTGGCTCTCCCTGCAGTAGGTCAAACTGTTTGTGTGGCACAGAGAGGTCGTGTGCCATCCAAACTTACAGATGGAAGCAGATTCCAGTCTGAAATTCTAGCTGTTAGGCTGTGCTGTCTCCATTTCAATTCTCTCTCAGACAGTTTCTTGCTGAATCCAAGACTATCTTTTCATTTTTACCCTTGGTTTATGTTTTCATAATAATTACACACAGTAAATGTCAAAGAAGATTCATGAAGGCCACGAGAAGATAAGCCAAGCAGCACAGAAGAAATTTCTGTGCTAGGCAAAGCTAAGTGATACAATCCATGAAGGACTGTAGTCTGGAGAGAAAAAAAAAAATGGCTTGGCACATAAAAATGAAGGCCATAAAGTCACAGCCTTCAGTTAGAAAATTTGTTTAAATCATCCAAACATGAGAAAGTCCATACTGCTGTTTGCTCCTTTAGGTTTGTTTTTCTCATTTTAGAATCAGATCTCCCTTTGAGCTCTTTCTGCCAAACTCTTGACAAGTTTCATTTTGCAAACTGACAACAACGAGGAAGCTTTTAACTGTTTTATATTAATCTACTTCAAACTCATTTTTATCTAGCTAGAGGCAGCGTTTAATCAATTACAGGTTCTTTCTCTAAAGCAGGCCTCTGCTCAACTTAACCACAGTTTACACTGTGGCCTACATTACCAAATTCCAATGGCATTTAACTTTTCGAGGTCTTTCTTTAGAGTGGTAATACTGAGCTTTACATGATACACAGACAAGGGTTTAGGAAATGCCAGCTAGTTACTCCTGAAAGGGTTCACTGATGGACTCCACCACCACTAATGGAAAACTGAAGAGTGTACTTAGCCAGAACCATGTCAGACATTAGGATTTCTCACTACCCATCACACACACACACTAAAAAAACTCTTTTATGCTTACTGGGAAGCTCCTGGAAGAGCCCAATTTTGCATTCCCTGCAAACCCCCAAATTCCCTTGGATTTCACTGACAATTTTGAGTTGCACAAGCATAATTCCCTCTCCAACGAGTAACTTCTGCCAGAGCCACAAAAGGCATGACTCTCCTACAAATGTTAGCCAGAAGATTTAGCCTTTTTGAGCTCAAATTGTCAAGCTATCTGCTAGTTCTGGTAGTTCCAGGTTCAATTCCTGGTAATGATTAGGACAGCAGTTACTTCATGGAGGACACAGGATCCATCTTCCAAAAATTCTTAATATACAACACCTTTAGTTTTATTTTAGCAGACATAAACATATACCTACATACTATCTCAAGATATGATTGTGGGGGGAAAAAAGTGTTGAAAACTCATTTGTAACAGGAGATGCAGATTAATACTAAATGGTTACATAATACAAAATGGCATATATTATTAGGAATCATTAACTGCAATAAGAACCAGATGTCACTGTCTGTAACAACCCTGTGAAATTCTACTTGTCTGTTACTTCTTGGATTTTTATTTTCAATATACACTTACATGGTAAAGCTTGCAATTTCCATGGCAAAGACCAGTCAATGAGCTTTTATATCTGAGCTTATGAGGTTTGATAATAATTTTCTAAAGTTGTCTAGGATAGAACACTTGAGAACTGCAAGCAGCTGACTCAAAGAATCACATCGTATTATGTGTATGCATTTAGAACTTGTATTTAGGAGGAAAAAGCAGCGCATTCAGTGAGAGGATGACATCTTTCCCAGGATTTAAACAAAAACACAAAAAATCAGAGCAGAATTAAGGCTTACAAGCAAGAGGATATGCAGCAATAATTGCACAACAATCTCCCTGCAAGGCCTTGTCTTTGCCACCCTTAAAAAACATGCTGGAAAAATGTCAACAGGTTGCTCCCAAACTTGATTTGGTTAGTAGCAAACAAATGCTGATAGAAAAAAAAAAAAATAATGCCCTGGCTACTTCAATGTACTACAGCAGAATATTTCCCTTTTCTCTAAATCTCGTGTTTTTCTTGTATTCTGTTACTACAAAAAACTTGATTACACTTCAAGTTATAATATTAACCTAATATATCTGATTTTCTGCTTTTACTTGAGGAAGCTCACTGTATAAGCACATTTTCTTTTCTACACTAGCTTCACACAGAAACTGTTAAAAACACCTGAAAGAGATTAATTTGAAAAACTCATGCAGTTAGTGAGAGATATTTATCTGTACTTACATGTTTGGTATCTCAGAACCCAAAAGAGGTACAGCACGTTTCTCTCTCCTCCTGCTCACTGAGGTCTTTTTAAGTCCCACCAATCATTGCGGGAGCCTCACCTGTTAGCTAATTAAAAAGCTTAACAATACTCTGAAATGCAGGTGTTCCCTATCCTGTGAACATAATTGCTACCAAAATGCTCCAAAATGTTCAAAAACATTGCAAAGAATAGAGAATTTGTTTCTTTTTGGAAACAACGAAGGCTAATCTATGTTTTAACAATATTTTCTCTGACCTCCATAAAACATATTCATCATTCTATTAACTAGTATCAGGTTTTAGGTCCATGCAAACCCCTTAATTCTTGCAGCAACCAACTTCTACAGACAGAGAAATTAACAAATCTCAGCATGTAAGCTGGTTACAAACCCTGTCTACATATTTACTTTTTTAGTTAAGCTGAAAATGATAACTTAAAGCAAGAGGATGACTTCTGTCTACATAGAGAAGAAAGTGCAAGCTGTTGCAGACAAAAAATAACATTTAGTGATGATATACAAATTTTAAGAGAGACAAGTGTGAACAAATAAAAGCTGTTTCATTGCATTCTGTAATATATATATGCAAAGGAAATGCCAATAGTGTTAAGTTAATAAGATGCAGCTATTGGCAGGTAATTAACCCTTACACAATCAGCGATGCTGAAAAAACATGTGGCTGGATTTCCTCATTTCCCTGCATAACATATTCTGTTTAGTCTACCATGGGAAAATTCCTTTTGTTTTAGTCAACTTCAAAGTCTACTTTGGTGCAAAATTCCCCTCAGGTGCTTCAAAGTGACCACCTGACCTAAGCTGTGAACAGCATCTTTTGCAATGTATGCTGTTTGCAAGCCAAAAGCTCTTTCACCAATAGAGTGCTTATTGAGAAATGAGCTAAACTGGCCAACCATGTGCACCAATTAAAGGTAAAACACTGATAAAACTGCCCACAAGAACAGACAAGCAGGAGTTTCTAATAAGAGAAAGCAAACTTGATGGAGGGAAGAGCAAGGAAAAAAAATAAATTAAAATGGTTTCTGTAAACCAGACCAAGTCCATTTAATTGGTGTGTGTGTACATCATGTATTTACATATTAGTGCATTATCACAGGCTCCATCAAGGAACAGTAACCCAGTGTGAGCAGGAGCCCAAACAGTTTGGTCCAGGGCTCTGCTGAGACTGGCCAGCACCCCAGACCCCTCAGCACCCGCAGGCAGCTTGGAATGGACTCCTGGCAGGACTGAGACCCTTAGAGAGTGAGATGACAGCTAGGCATGGGTTTGTGGAGCCTGGCAAGGCCCACACAGGGCAGTTGTGTGCCTGCTTCCCCTATCTGCTGGAATTTTACTCAAGTTTACACGGGCCATCTGTGCAGCAGCCCAGGCGACAGTGCGGGTGCACCACCGCCCACCAGCTCGGGGAGTGCACAACAACACAGTCTCACTCTCTGCAACCACCTTCTGCTACAGCTCTCTCCACGATGATTTGGAAACCAAAAAATATCCATGCAGGGCCATTTCTCATGGAAAACAGAATCCTGGCCACCCAGCTGTAAGGGTCTGAGAGGCAGATGCCCTAGCAGGAGCCAAACTAGCTCTGGGTAAAGATGCAGTGGCTCAAGTAGATTCTGGAAAGCTTCTCTATTGCACGACTCCTTAGCTACTCCACACTGCTTCTGTACACTGCACTATATAATCTCCCAGTGCAGTAGGTGGGCTGGCTATTTTTAAAGTGCTTTGGATGAGTTTAGGCTGATTATCATGCCTCTTTGATTTTCCTTCTTTTCACAACAGAGACGGAGTTTTGACTCAGAAACAGATACGTCTGGCAAAAGAAAACAAAAGCCAGGCTTTATATAAAATTTGCACTGAACATAAAATTAAGTCTCAGTACAAGACAAATCATTTTGATAAGTGGTTAATAAGTTTATAAAGATAACTATTCATCAACCCACTGGAGTTGAACATTGTAGTGATTTATAATTCTCTGGAATGTTTTTTACTGGTGTATTTATAACTGCTTACACCACATGGTCCTCACATGGCTAGCAAGCTCTGCAGGAGCTGTTTGTTATTTAGGAAAAGAGCATTAATGGAATCTTGACATGAAGTGAGTGACCAGGCAATATATTATGTTATATTTTATAGTCCATACATGCACTAAAGTATTTACCAGACCATTCTTTAAATAATTGTGAACATATTAAGCCAGCAGCGGTGATTCATGCATATTAAATAAACAAGAGACCAAAGGCTTGCAATAGAAAACTCCTCTCTTGCTGTCAGAAGTGGAACCTAGCGAGCTGCTGCAAAACACTAATAAATACATGCTGCTGACTCCATTCTCAGGTTAAAGAGTTTGAAATTCAGGCTCAGAATGTGTTGGGATAATAAAGCATCTCATTAATTTTTCCTGGCAGAGGTAAAAAGGAGGATGTTGTATACACTGTGTCCTTTTGTCAAGTAGCTGGCAGCTACACTGCTCCCTCCTCTGCCCGAGCATCTAAGGAAGACCTCACCACTCCATCCTAAGGCAGACACGCAGTATTCAGATGGCACTGACAGCTGCTGCAAGAGAAGGGTTATGAACTCTTGCACTTCCACAACTCCATTTCAAACAGGCTTTCGGTGCCAAGAGTCTTGCACAAAAGCTTGTTTACAGATCAGAAAAAAAAAAAAAAAAAAGAATAGGAAAATAATGAAGTTGCTCCTGTGTCAAAATCTAACTCTACATATATCCCCGAGGTCCTATAATTCACTTCCACATATAGGCTTAGACACATAAGGCAATTTTAATACAAAGAGCATTTCTAGCAAAGCATTGTTTGAGCTTTATTGACAAGCTAGACAAACTAAATGGCAAACTTATCCTGGAAAGCATTAGAGCCTTTTTTTCACAACTGCCTGGGATCTGGTTAGTAGGACACAACCCTGGACTCAGCACATTCATTCTGCATCTGCACCCTGGGTCTGAACTCAGGGCTTGACCCACCAGACCATTCCCATGTACTGATCTGAATGGTCACCTTCCCTCTTGTGCCCCCCTCTTCTTTGGAGACCAAGCACTAGCTGATTTCACACTATTCCCTGGTTTCATCTAGATGGCTTGACTTTGAACTGAAACAGAGCAGAGGAGACTTGCTTGCACAGCAACTCCCAACCTTTTCACCCATGCAGCAACAATTAACAGCAACTTCTGTCACCACCTCTTTGTACTGAATAGAGATCCCTGAACAAACACACCCTTGTACATTAGCTGGCCCCAGGAAGCCTGGGAGGCTGCAGGATCATCAGAAAGAAAACCCATAGCCCAGAGTCTGACGTGAACTGAGAGGACTGGCAGTAAGTTAAGGCACAAGCCCAACTGAAGTCTGAACAAAGTGAAGCTTCAAACAAGCCCCTCGTTCTGTATCCAGGTCAGATCATGAGTTGTTAGAGATTTTGGACACTTCTGTTTGTTCGGTTTGCATCTCTTTGAGACCCTCTTGCTGCCCTGCATGCACTCCCAAAAGTTTTACCTGGACCAGAACTATTTTTCACTGTGAGCACTACCTCAGCAATTTAATGCATTGAAGAGCTGCTTTTTCACTTCAGATTGCCCTTGTACTTGGAGTCTTAACAGCACATACTTCAGAGCATCACTGGTACATGGAAAGCAGTTTTTTCTCCTGGTGGACCCAAGGGTGATGTTGCAGGGTCCCATCTAAAGTGACCTGCTTACAGTGTGAATAGCCCAGCACTGCTTTGCTGCACACATGGTACATCCCTGAGACCTGCAGCTGCTGCAAGCCTTGTCTGCTGGTGGAGGTGCAATGCTGTCCTAGAGCCAGGCAAAGCCATCCCCAGGCAAAGTCTGCTCTTTCTTTTTATCACAAATCCCTCCATGAGTTTCTACAGTGCTTGGAGTATTTTGATATAACTCCGTATCATTTTGCAAAGTTGTGAAGTCCTCCAGGACCACAGAAAATCCCTGGAGAAATGGATAAAGAACAGGAATGGGAGGTAGAAAAAACAGAAGAATTACTAGCGGTAGTCTGTGAACTTCATGAACCTATTACAGAAACCCCAGATGCAAAATGCAATATAGAGCTAAATTCCAACACCCATTACTCACCCTGATTTTGCAACATGAGTAAGTCATGCACGGAATAAGATACTACCCTGCATGAGACATCCAATATAACCTGGACCACACTGCATGAGAGATTTTCTGTCCCAAAAGCAAAGGAGAAAAAAATGAGTGAAAAGGAAAGTAGAAAAAGATGACAATGTGAAAGTTCCAGGTCAATGTATTATCAGAAATACAAATATGAGTTGCAGTTACATATATATGCTCTGAATTCCAATTTTAGATACATATACTGTGTTCTTAGGCATTTGCCTAGTGGTGGATGATTTTGAGGGACACTAGGTACCTTCTGGGGGGGGGAGGAGGAGAGTCAGATATTTTTTTATCATCTTTCAACTTAGTGGGATTTCTTTCCAACTTAGTTCCAGAATAGTTTGGTCCAAGATTCTCTCCCAGTGTACCCTACCCAGTGTGTGGGCTAGGCAGATTTTAGCAATGGGACAGAAACAAGTGAGGAAATTGTTGCTTTTTCATTCTCATGTTTTCAATCTTTCGCTGTCGCATGTAGATTTCAAGTCACATTTCCAGTGAGCAATGCAGGGCACGTTAATTAAGGGGTAGTTCAATCAAACCATGACCTCCGAACAACATTTTCTCCATGGTCAATGGTCCAGACTCTTCCCGTCTCATCCCATCACTCCTCTGAGACCTTTCTCTTCCTTCTCAGCTTGCCAAACACCCTCTATTTTCCCCTTTCCTCTTTCACTTGCTGCTTTTGCTCCAATATACACAAATACACACCTCTGCACTATGGTACTTGACCTATCAATAATTTCCTGAGTGGCAGTCAGCATCCAGAGTACCATATTCCATATCCATACATTAATTTCCTAAACATATTTCTTTGTTATTCACAATTTGGTATTTGTGAGAAGCAGTGAACAATTGGTTTTTTTTAAATATTTTTACAGAACTAACATGTGATGCTCCCCTTAGAACCCTGTTTGATTGCTGACATGCTGACCATAAGGTTTCATTTTACATCCAATCAGTAATCACAAGCTGGTATTATCTTGCAGAATAAAAACAAAGCAACTATCATTCTATCACATCTGTTTTCTGGCTCCAGGCAAGTGTTTTAAGGGCAGCTCTGGAGCCATCCACATGTCTCAAAATACCTTTTCCAATTTGTCCATCATTCCAGTGGTTGTATAGTGCAAATTAACTTGTATGTTTTTTGGATGTCAGCCTGACAGCAAATTTCAGCCCCTGATTTTCCACAGCCCAAAGCACAGACACTCACATTCATACTCATAATAAAGCTTTGTTCAATGGCAAGTTGTCAAGGGTTAGGGCTGGGCTGGACAATGGGAAAATGACAGATGCTCTCTAGTGGCTCCCCTCCCACCCCAAAGGGGAAGAGAAAGGGAATAAGGGACTGAGAGCCTTATAGATTGGAAAAGAAAATTAAAACAGCTTTAATTAAAACTCTGAAAGTAAAATAATGAAATATATACAAATCCAGTATCAAACCCACAATGGCAACTATACTACATCACCATCATCACTGATGCTGTGGGGCAGGCACTGGGAAAGTCCCAGACTGGCCTTAGAGGCAGACAGGAGCTGGCTTCAGGAACTGGATTTGGGAATGCATGGATTGGGATCAAAGGCAGAATGGACAGAATCCTCCGAAGACACTGACATGGAAGAAAAGAACTTGACTTTTGTGAGCCCTCAGCTTTACACTGAAGATGATGTATATGAAATGGAATAACTTGCTGGTCAGTTTAGGGTCACCTGTCCTGTCTACTCCTCCCCACAGATCCAACCTCTTATTTACTGCACCCCCAGTGTGGTACACAAGATTTTCCAGTGATCTTGGTTCCTATATAAGTCTTGAAAGTAAAAGCAAGAGCATTTCTACATACCAGTCCTTGGTAGCATTTATCAACATAAAGTCTCATCACTTCCAGAAGCATCTGCAAAAATGTTTTTGACTTCTTAAAGTGCAGTTAGCTAGAAGAGACTGAGCTGAAAAGAATTAGTCCTGATCTAGCTCAACCAGGACACGTCTATAAAATAAAGGTTAATATTTCTGTAAGATCAGGTGAACAAGGTGGTCACTGTAGTAGCTTTAGCCTGTTTTTCAAGAGTAAGTGGACACCATGACAGATGCATAAGCAGAACAGAGCTCATACATAACTCAGGAAACATGACTTTCAAGAAATTTCAACAAATTTGAATAAAACCCCTCAGGGTCCTTTCAGGTTTTGTTGACAATTGGACAAGAATTTGTGTAGTTTCTGCAGCTGCATATCATGGGATTTTTCAGAACGTGTTGACTCAGACACACCCAAGTATTCTTGTAGGGTTCTGTTATTTCCAAGGCACTCTGTTCAAACGTACAGTTCTGATTTGGATACACTCATTACTTTGTTCTAATTCACATATATTTACACATATCTTGGTCTTGACACCACTGGGCTTCTGAGAAACATGAAGAAACTTAAGACTGATCCTTCAAAGAATTCATGACCCCAACCCAAAGAGTGAAATCTATCTCAGTGCATTTTGGATCACGTTAAACATACACAACATGAAGAGCATCAGCAAAATCTAAACCTGAACTAAAGGAATAATATTTGTCTGTATCCTTGTAATTGTTTACAACAACACAACCCTTCACAGTGGGTGAAATCCTGACCTCACTGACATCACTAACAGATACATACACCTTACAAGTCAATAAACTTACTCTGTAACTTCTAATTTGAGAGCAAGCTGCCCAGAAAATGGTCAGAAAGTTTATTCCTTACAAATAATTACCAAAAGAAAGACACGAGGGCTGAAGAATACTGAATATACAAACTCAAAAGTTGAAGCAGTCAATTCCAATTTTTCATATATCTGATGCAATTTTCTTAATGGTTGCAGCATAATTCTAAATTACTAACAGGGCATTTGTCTTTTTAATTTCTTTTCTTGCCTTCTTTTTTCCTTTAAATCTGCAGCTGCAAATCAATGTGAACTCATTCAGCAATTACCCAGGAGAAAATGTCTATTTTGTAGAGCGAACATTGTGCTTTTGGGACCTCTCTGAAAACTTTTAACAATGTTCCACCCTTGGGCCTTTCCATCCTCCAATCCCTAGTTTGAAAGCCATTCCTCACTAGCCATTGCTTTTTAAACATGCTTTTGTCAAACTGCGCTGAAGTGAAAAATGTTCACAGAGAAGCCTGGTTTATTATTTGAAACAGCAAAGGTAACTCTCCTGCCTCCACACTGGCATCTCACAGCTTGTTTGTTTGGTTTGGTTTTGTTTTCATTTGGCCAAAAATAGCAATAAAATAAACCAATTCCCAATTTCCTATGTTACAGCCAACAACCTGATTTCATTATTACTGGATAACATCACCTCTTTGGAATCAGGCTGCTAGCTTAGGTCTTATTATAGTAGTGAATTCACACTGCCACAGTTAGCAATGTCAGCAATTCTATTCTATCACTCTCTTCCTCCTCCTACTCTCTTTTCTCAAAGGACTGAAATTTGGACTTAAAAATTAATTTCGTATTGAAGCAGTGACAACATAATCCCTGTCCATACGTCCACAGCTTATCATTTTATCACATTTCTGACAAGTAGCTTTGGAGTATTTTTAAGCACAGGCCCAGCTGTGCCTTCTTCCTACATCCAAAACCTTGAGCGTGTATCCAGAGAATACAGCACTCATCCCCATTCCCTTCATTATTTCAGCTCCTTGATAAATGAGCTTTTAATAATCTTTTAATTTTAAGGAGCCACTGCTTTTAGAACTGTGCATCCAGCCAATAGGGCAGGTTGGAAGATGGATGTTGCCTCAGCTTCAAAAATCAGTTTCAGAACAAGGATGCAACACGTTTCTCAAAAGCCCCGCTGATGCCAAACTCTGCTGGGCAAGGATCTGAAAAGGCTTCACCTGGGACCTTGGAGCAGAAGCAGGAGACCCGTTGCACACCTATCACATCTGCCGTGAGTTCTAGCTGGAATGTGCCACGAGGACTCCATGGAAACCACATGCAACCAAAACCCTGCAGCTTGTTGGCTAAACCGGACAGCCCGTCGCACCGTGCGCCGCACACCGCTGCTCCCTGCAACTCTGCATCACTTCCCAGATTTGTAGCTCCCCTTACCCGACCCCACCCCGCCGTTCCTTCAGCTGCCTTTGCCCCGATGAAGGCGGGCAAAGCTCCCCGGGCGCACCGGGCACCCGTCGGGGTTTGAGTCCTACCGGGTCGAGCTCGGGGCCGCGGCTGGAGGTCGGCCCCGTCCCACCCGTCCGAACAAAACCGCAGGTATCGCCCTTGGCGCCTGAGGCCGAGTCCCTCCGGCCACATGAGCCGGGCCGAGGCCACGAAGGACTTCCACCCCCTTCCCGCACCCGACGGTCACTTACGTT
>JANHGL010013126.1:9819-29374 GCA_024611195.1 Ceyx melanurus | reverse complement strand
CGCCGGGCGGGACCGGCTTCTGCGGGGACGGGCGGCCTCGCCTTGACGCTCGGTCAAGGCCGCGGGAAGGCAGAGGCCCAGCGGCCCCGGGTGCAGCCTGGAGCCTGGCGGGTGCTTCTAGGAACAGGGTGAACGTTCAGGACCGTGGCCGAGTTAATCCCTCTCGCTCGCTGAAGGAGTGATTCGAAGCAGGGGCGTCTTTGTTCTTGTTTTTTTTTTACGTTTTACTGATTAATTTAAATTGGCTTTTATTCTCTGCCCTACAGGGTTTTGGCAGGACCGATTATGAGTGGTTTATGTCACAGATTAAAGCCTGTAAAGGTTGCCAAGTTATGTTCATTATATTTGGTGCCTTAGTGTTCAGACACACAATGTTCAAACTGAGCTGACACAGGCTCTGGGATTTCTAAAACTCCCTTGTTCTTTTTTCTGCTTAGTGTTCTCCTGGGGGCTTCATCCCAGGCCTGTTTTGATAACCCAAACAATCTCCATGACTATCAAAAGGTTCCTTTGTGTTTTCTTTCCACAGCTGTGGAGACCAATGCCTGAGTGGTCAGGAAACTGGAACCTGTTTTGCATTTAACATTGATTTCTTATAGATGTTATATTCTTTCACAATCTGGACACAGGAAGGCACCCCATTGGCATGGAGGAGTCCCAGGACAGAGGACAGCTGCACCACTGGAGGAAAAGGACTCAGAATATGCTAGGGACTAATGGAGAACAGCAGGGGAGTGGTGCAACAGGAGCATGTCACAGCACTTGGTGCAGCTTCTGGCAACCTAAACTGAACAGAGGCAGGATAGACAGTAAGAAAAGAAGGTGGCTTGACTCCCCCAAAAAGAGGAGCTCCGTGCTGTAAGCCAGTTAAAACAAAACAAAACACACTTTTTTTTTTTTCCTTTAGGCTTTTTCTGCTGTGTATATTTTCCATTCTGTGCAGCACCTCTGGCTGCCCCGAAATTTAGTGGCTTCTGGAATCCCTTCTTTGTAAGGCCTGGCGTTTTAATCCATTTTAATAATTTACTTAGCCTATGTGGAAATTGGTCCCTGCCTGGTGGTCCTCTGAGCAGGCAGTGTTGGTGAAGGTAATGGGAGCACCAGCCACAGTCTGTTCAGCCCCTGAACAGTGCCTCCTGTCACTGTGGTTTTTCTGTGGTCGTACTTCCTTTGTTGCTGTTTGCTCATCCTTTCTCCCTTGACCTCATACTCTCCATGTAAGTTGAGAGGGCATCAAATCTCATTTTACCCTAACACCTGAAAATTAATCACCATGGTTTGTGCTTCTGCCTCCTCTGCTTAGACAGAGCAGTGCTTTAAGTGGCCTGCAGCCTGGACTGACCTTGATATTTATTACATAAATGTGCAGCAGCCGCAGCAGCTCCTACGGGTTGAGAGCAGTAAGATATCCTTATTTCCTCTATAAAATGGGGGGTCTTTTAGTGACAAAATGATATTCAAACCAAACAATGCACAGGTAGCTTTGCTTTTCTTGAGACAGCTGTTGATATTTTGTTTTATTGCTACTATGGGGAGGGAATTAATTACGGCTCTAAACAAAGTTCCACAAGCTTTGTGACAAACATGTCTGCAGCTCCATAATCTGTGCGGATTTAATCAGTATTGTTAACATTCTTTCATCATGATTTGGCAATCCTCTGCTAATCAAGATGGATATTTGATGTGCAGCACAAAACAACAAAGCCTGAGAGCTCTTGGAATGCTGTAGTCAGATGGTGTGGTGCCAGCTGGAGTGTGTCTTGGAATATCACACAGAACCCAACCCAGGAGCATTTGAAGGAGGAGAAAATTAAACAAGGATACAAGGACAAAAGCTCTGTAGATGCCTCTCTGCTGTACACAGAGTAAATATAAATGAGAAAGTGGCATATTTCCCTGCTAGAGCTCCCAGAGGAGAGACAGGAACAAACTGATGGAGGCTGAGGACATGGGCTCTTGCTCCACATGTTTGGTGCATTAGGCTGGGAGAGGAGCCCCTGTGCTAAACACAGTGAAGGTGTGGCCAGGCCTGGCAGGCCAGTCATGCCTACTGCCCGTGTCAGGATGGACATCTCTGCCACTACAAGACCTATTGCAGTTTTCCAACTGCTAAAGAAAATCCAGTGCAGGTGCAAATCCTGCTGGACTGTGTGTTTCAGTTCAGAACTGCTTTTATCAGCCTCCTGATGCAGATTTCCTGCATAGCCTGCAGTCTATCTGCCACAGGCTGGAAACCACCATTCTGGTGCTCTGCCATCCTACCTGCCAGTCACATTTGGGAGTTGGGAAAAACCACTTGTGTGAAGAATATCACCCTGTTCCTACCTCAGAAGTCTGCTTTGCTTCTGTGATACAGACAAGAAACGAAGGCACCTGTTTCTTACATGCTGGGGCTGCAGTGCACCTTCCCTCTGGATAATGCTCTTCTACTTTCTACACCACACACCCTCGTCCCTCAGACTCATTGGACAGTTAGTCCAACTGAGATGAAGTTCAGAGCAGTTTTTCACTATTTAGACCTAAGCTTTTATTTTCCTTGTGCCTGTTTTGTTCCCCCAGTTACATCAGTTGGTCTAATAACAATACTGCTCTGCAGCCTGTTCTTCCAGTCTTAACCTGTGACGCCTGCAACAACAGCACTACCTTTCCTCAAAGCATACCCCAGTACCCTCAGAGAGAACAGAATCCAGCTGTACCCAGAGTCTGTAAGGGAGAGACTCTGCACAAGGAAACCAACCTTGACTTTCAGGTTTCAAGTTTACAGGAAATAAGGATTTCTCTCCAGTTATAACGGAACAATTGAAAATCTTGGATGCAAAGCAGAGTTGTCTCAAGAGATGTTACCCTTAGGTGTACAAGTGATTGCTGCTACATTTAAGCACTGGGTGAAACTCCCGAAGATGTGCCTAGAAAGGGGATCCAGGGCTTTGGATTGTGTGGGTATGCCTGCAGAAGCGATCGTGCTCAAAAGGGTTCCCAGTTCAACTCTGGAAGCAAGGCTTTCTGGTGTAGGTGGCACTGGTGCTGGAGGGCTTGGTCATCCTCCAGAGTTGCTGCATGCCTGAAGACAGACCCTGTTCTGTAGGTGCTCCCTGCAGCCCTCAGTCCAGGTTTTCTCACCTTGTAATTTGTCTGTTACAAAAAGGTGATGGACTGTGCCCAGAATCTGATACTGCTCTTTGCAACCACCTTAACACCCTCGTTGTCTTCCATTCCTCCAACCTCCTTCACAAAACAGTTTGTGTGTGGTGACTTTGCACTTATTTCCAGATTGCTGAGGCAGTTCAACACATCTGAGCCTGGTCCTGATCCTGCAGAGCATCACTATAAAGACCTGTTCAGGGAAGATGTTGGCAGTTGTTAGTCTCTGTAGTACACACTATGCTAAAGGTGAGTGCTGAGTTTGCTCTGTTGTACTCCCCACTTTTATTCTGTGATGTGCCCACTGTTACCTTTGTCAGCCAAACAATCTCTAAGAATTAAACAGACTTATTTTCCAAACAACACTGTAGTATAAGCTGTGTATCTGGCTTTGAATTCTCTACTGATCAAGTCCCTTATCAGTTTTCCATTATTGTGCCCGTGACATCAGGGAAAGTAGTCCACAGGTACATGGTTACCCTTCTGTGAGCTGCCTAAACCAGTGCCATGCTTCCAGCCTCTTAAAATTTCCACAGAAATTATGTCTGCAAAGCCAGTTTCCCTGGCCAGCTTTCCTGGGGACACCACCACTAGCTGTTCATTAAAAGTCCTTTCCAACCCACAGTTGGTCCTGGGTCAGTCCCTTCTGACTCCAGGCATTCAATCCTTCTATGAACTCTTGGGTTTAGACCCCTCAGGCCAGTGATACAAAACCATTTCTGTCAGATGTTACTTCACACTAGTCCATAAACTTACAACCAGCTGCTTCTTCAGACATGCTGTGATGCTACTATAGCATTTTGCTTCCTAGAGGTACAAGAGGCAGGTATTTTTTGAACATTTCTAATTTTATAATCATCTGTTAATGCTTTTAAATATGACTACAGATAGGCCAACACGATTGCTTGGAATTGTTACTTAAGAGGCTGACAGTTCTTGGAAGCAAAAAAAATCCATTTGCTGGTACAGCTCATACCATCTTATACCAGAATAAATGTAGGGGTATTTATCTGTTCCTTTTCTAGCTTCAGTTACAGGCGACTCAAAGTTTATCAGGCCAAGACACCAGTTGTTTACATGCAGAGCTGTCTCATTCTGGGATGGCTGATTAGCTCAGCTGCAGTGTGCCCTAAGTGCAAAACTAATTCAGGTCCTGGGCTGCTCTACACCCTCATGGCCTGCCAGAGACTTAAAAAATCCTTGCACCATGCTGCACTCTGCCTCTTGCAGCATATACAGAGCATCTGCCTCCTCTGCTGGAATCTCAGCCCTCCCCTGCTCCAGACAATATAAACATTCCTGTAATTAACTGGTAGTAAACTAATAGTGTTGCAAAGTGGAGTCTGGATATTGCACCATTTGCTGTTTTCCCCCAGACTTCATCTCAAGTTAAATAACAAGCATTTTTATCCTGTGATGTGTTTTAGGAGAATGTTTTGAATAGCATGTCCAAAGATATTTGCCAACTCTCGGGGTTAAATGTCCGTCATCTGCTTTAAATTAGAAAAGGGCTGTTTGGAGATGCAGCAACTGGCAGTGGCGGGAGCAAGTCAGTGAGCTTGAGAGACCTTGGAGAACTGCAGGCTGGCCAGCCTCCCCTCATCCCTGTGAAGGTGACAGAACAAATCATACTGAGAACCATTTCCAAACCTACCGAGGAGAAGAAGGTGACTGGGAGTAGTCAGCATGGATTTACACTGGGGAAGTGATGTCTGACCAACCTGAGCACCTTCTGCAGTGCAATGACTGCCTCAGAGGGTGAGGGGAGAGGAGGAGATATTCACGTTTGCTTTGGCAGGGATTTCAGCTGCATTTCCTGCAACAGCCTTGGACAAACTGATGGGATACAGCCTTGGAATATGGACAGTGAGGGGGGCTGAAAACTGGTGGAACTGCTGGGTGAAAAGGCTTGTGATCAGTGGCACAGAGTCCATCTGGAGGCCAGGCACTGGTGGTGTACCCTAGGTCTGGGGACCAGTACTGCTGAGTATCTTGACTAATGACTTGAACAGTGGATTGGAGCACAGCTTCAGCAAGTTCACAGGTGGAATAAAAACTAGGAGGAGTGGCAAATGAAGCAGATGGTTCTGGTGCCATTCAGAGGGACCTCAACAGGCTGAAGAAATCATCAAGTAGGAATCACATGAACTTCAACAAAGAGAAATTTAAAGTTTTGCACCTGAGAAGGAATAACCCCATATGCCAGTGTGGGCTGGGGCCATCTGGAAAGCTTCTTGGCAGAGAAGTACCTGGAAGTCCTGATGCACAAGTGAAACATGTGCCAGCTGTGTGCCCTTGAATGAAAGGTCAGCAACATCCTGGGCTGCACTGGGAAGTGCTGCCAGCAGAATAAAGGACGTGATCTCTTCTCACCATTTCAGCACTGGGGAGACACATCTCAAGTGTTGTGTCCACTTGTGGGCTCCAGCTGCTGTGCCCTCACTGACCTGGCTGCTGCATGGTATCAAGCAGTCCTCAGCAGCAGGAACCAGGCCACCACCAAATGGACCATGGTATCCCTGGTGTTATTTGTAAGTGCTGACCAGTAATTCCTCACTCTCTTGGCTCTGAGACCTCTTTTAGGGTTCACATACACAGAGAAATTAGCCAGCATTGCTCCTTAGGAGAATACCTAAAACACAGCAGCTATAGAGGGATGAGTTTTATAGCAGCACTGCCAGTCTGTGTCTCCCCAGAGGCAACCTTAAATCTGGTCACACCCTTTCCAGTTGTCTAGAATCTTGGAAAATTCTTCTGTAGACAAGTCCATGTGCATAATGTTGAACGTGCACCAGACACTGCAGCAGGTCTGTTGAAACCCCTGGCAGAGGGAAACTTAACACGTGAGCAAAATCAGAGGCACAAATTGTAGGGGCTATAGATCTTTCTGCTGAGACTTCAACATCCCTGGAACAGGAGCCTCACTCTGTTTATGTCTTTGGCACAAGCAGTCCAGGGCAACTGTGTAGCTGACCTTTTGACCGCAGCTCTACACTTAAGGGCTGCTGCTTCTCTCTTGCCTCTCCCAGCTCCCTTAATGCACAGAGGGAAAGGTAGGACTCTCTGTGCAGGGTGATGCATTGGAGCAGCTGATTAGTAGCTCCCAAATGCCATCTTAACCATACAGTCCCTTGAGCCTTGTACGGGGCTGAAGACACCCCAACATTAGTTTTTCCAGACGAGGAGGCTTGGAGGGGACTGAGGAAGTTGGAAGACGAAGCAGGGGTTCCTTTTTTCTAATAGACTGTGAATTTGCTCACTTTCAGTCTCTGAAAGAATGGGCTGCCCTTGACCATAAAACAGTTTGAGCAGAGTGTTCTGGCATCTCTTAATTTATTAATCCATTGACTGGACCTTGAAAGCACCTGGCATTGGAAAAGACTGTCCTGATCCTCCATTCAGAAGCAGACAGGACAAAGTAGAGCTATGCCTAGGAAGAGAGCTACCAGCACCAGTACAGAACTATCCCCACAGTGCTGCTGTCCCGGTTTGACTTCCTTGTTCTGCAACAGCGGTGCCACCAGCTGGCAAGAGCTGAGATCCCAAGTCAGAGAGAGGAACAAAATACCCCCGAGGCAGGACGTGATGACAGCCCAGCAAACCTGCAGCAGCTGGGCTGGGAGCTGCAGGCAGGCAGCAGATTGAGTGCTGAAAGGGACAACTGCACTGCCACCCTGCCTGTGGCCCGTAGTTAAAGCGCTGTCGATACCAGAGACCTGCTGCAGGCTCCAGGCCAAGGAGTGCAATGGATCTCATCTGGGTTCTGCAGCCAGAAGTGGTGGTGGCCACACACACACCAAGAGTGGCCAGTGAGAAGGCACTGAGGGAACCTGGACTGCTCAGTGTAAGGAGTGAAGACGATGGGCATCAAACAGTTAAAAACCCTTCAAAAAAAACCCCATATGAGCTGTCCCACAGAAAGGAACAAGCTTCTTTGTCTGCACCCTGGAGAGCAAGGGAACCTTCAAGACAGATGATAGGACAAAATTGGTGAATGCTAAAATTAGCTGCTGGGGGAGGATTTGGACTCTTTATCGCTGAGACATGCATCTAGGAGTCACTTGATGAGTACTGACTGTCTTGGTACTACTTGGGGTCCTTTTTGGTCCTGCAAGTCAGCTGAAAACTCCCACAGCATCTGAATGCTGTACTATAGAGTTTTTTATCTGATGCAGCTGTGGAGTTAGTCACCCTCATTGCCAGAGCCCTTGAACCCTTCTTCTCCTGCATGGCTCCAGGGACAAGGATATTTTTTTTTCTTCTCTCAGCTGCCACACAGTTTTGGTATAAGGGTCAGGAGGGTGACAGTGAAGTACTCATATGTCTCTAGACTTTCCTCTTCCTCGTATTGTATCCCAAATCATCAGCAATGCCTACTACAGTACTACAAGAAGCAGTTAGTGCAGCTGGAGACACAGTCTCCCACAGCTTGCATGCAGCTTGCATACAGAGCTGCAGATTATCCATGACTATGGCAACTGGCATCTCAGGGTGAGGCCAAGTGTGAAGATGGGAGTGCAGAAGCTGCCTTTAGGCATGTGATTTTAACCTCAAACTTAAAGCTTAGATCTTTTAAGCGCATTATTCCTCCCCAGAAAGTAACCTTCATAATTCTAGAGAAAAAAGAAGTGTCAGGGAAAAAGGACAGCTGGACATAGGCTTCACTCTCCTGTGCAATGAAAATATGTGGAAGTTACAGTGCTACAGATGCAGTTCTGGTTAGGTCTTCCTGAAACCTTTAGTCTTACGCCTGTCTGTGTACTTGTATCTATACCAGCCAACACTGCTAAGAGGTATTTCCTTCTTAGAAAAATACAGTGGTTGAAAGGAAACTCTTGCCTCAGAACAAATGAGGTACTAGAAGAAGAGAACAGGAAGGAGATGGTTTGAAGAGTATGACAATCCCAACTCTGCCACTGCATATGCTTGCTATGAAAGCAAGGGCTGCTGATGCAGCTGCATGGAGAACAGGGCTGGTGTTTACGCTACGAATGACAGGAGTAAGTTGAGAACTTGCCCTCACTGGTGAAGGAAAAACAACAGTTCAATTTACTGTCCCTGAATCAGTCATGTCAACACAGAGGCTGGATTTTTACAGAGACACCCAAGCCCACTTGCTCTGAAATTGCCCTGGATTCACTTGCAGCAAATGAAAAAACCATCATCCAACCCAACACACTATACAAATACATTTTATTGGGAGAGACCCATAGTAAGATGCACAAATAACTTTTTGTTCACTAGTTTTTCAGATCACACACTTTCAAGTCATGGAAAAAACAAACTGCAGTTCATTACAATTATCTATACAACAGGGCAGTAGTAAAAGGTCCATCTGTCAGACTACAGCATAGTGAACGCTACTCAGGTGAGAATGTACAGATCTAGGTACTTAAAAAGTGCAGGGGTCATTGCCACATACACTAACATGCTTTTCAAAGAGCAACATCTTTCTGGCATGTGAACACAGTAACCCGGTTAATGAAAGATGGAAAATCAGGCTCCTAATTTGATCTGGAAATTTATCTATTAACAGTATTCCTCCCAACAGCAAATTGAGAGTTATTTGTGACTGACACATGGAAAGCCATCTGTAAATATCACTATTACAGAGTCCGTGTGGTCAAGTGACACACAGATGACCCAACATTATCAGTTCCAGCCTGAACCTTCACAACTCTTCTACCAATCTTCTCCAGAAGAGTCCAGAGTACTTGATTCCATGTAGCAAGCTGTCAGAAGAGCTGTAATCCAAAAATCCAAGATCTTGCACCACACCAAGTTCTTCCACAAGAGAACTTTCAGTCCTCAAGCTTCAGAAACCCCGTGTTCCACGTGCAAGAACGTCGACTGGATCACATATTGCTGGGTTTAAATTCCCATCTAAACGAAGGGAAAGGTAGGAAGTGGTGCTGATCTGAGAGAGTAGCTGCATTGGTTTAAAGCTGTATGGAAAACACACGGAGTCTGGACTTTTATCTCCAGTGTCTCTCTCAAATCAAAGCAGTTCAGCAGGTTCCACTACATAATGCGATCCCCATTTTGCTTTTAAACAGGATAGTGCTGTATGATGTTTGGGAAAGACCAGCAAGGACTGTTGTATGGATGATGACAGATAAGAGTAAGAAACACATTCAATCAGTCTTCAGTTAAACTTCTTGCAAACAGAAAGACAGAGATTGATTTTTGCATTATAGTTGAGGCACAGTTTGCACTGATGAACAGAAACCCCCCATTTACATTGCAACTTTCTGTGGATTAGAACTCAGAAAAGCCACCTGGTCAAGTATTTTCTTTTTTTAAACAAACATATCAGTTATTTTCTTCTACTTAAAATTCTGAAACTACTCCCTTACCTATTCTACCCAAGATACCTTTCCATTTGTGCGTATGTTTTTCTCCCTAAAACTTGTAAGATCCTTGTTTCTATGCACCTTGGAAGTAGACAAATAATTCTGATTGCTCACAGGATGGGGTCCACCACATCCAAGTGGGGAAAACTACAAGCCAGCAAACTGAAATAGCCAGCAGGACAGGAACCAACCTTCATGGAGCTGGACTGAGTTTGGTGGAAAGCCATTCAGACTGAATGGGGGATAACAGTCCATGGAGATATCCAGGGCTGAGTCAAATGTTAACAGGGAGACTGTGAGCAAGACCCCAGTTCAGCAACCTACTGCCTGAGTATAGGAGTCTCAAGTTCTGTTAAAGCTTTAACAGGTGCCCCCAGACTTTACAGAACTGGTACCTGAACTGGTAACCTGTGAGAAGGAACTTGCTCATCCCAGGGGCCAAGGAGGAGCGGGGCCAGGATGAGGGGCTGCACATGGAGAGACAGCACTTTGAACAGGAGTGACAGAGCCTTTTGGAAGTTACTTATCCAGAACTTTTCATAATGGTCCCACTATCACACCTGCACTGAAAGAAGCCAGAGCAGCCAGCTGAAGCTGAAAATTCCAGTTGGCCTGTTACACCCCTGCACTGCCAAGAACCAATCAGGTGCAGTGAGCTGCAGACAAGGTGCTTTCACTCCATCATCACAACAGGAGGCACATGGAGGTAGCAGGTGGCAGCTGTAAAGCACTCTAGTCACAGTCAATCATGAAAACAAACCCTGGTAGGTAACTGAGTGATGAGGGGCAGAGTGAGTAACCAGTGAGGAAACTGGTCCTTCCCCCACCCTTCACATCTCATCTGAAGAGGGATGACCATCACTTTCACAAGCTCTGGCAGCAACTAATCTGCAGCTCAATAAGCATAAGGCATGATGGAACAAACACTCAAGGGTTCTACTGCTCAGATGCTCCATTACCAGCTCACCTCTGAGCATAGCTGGCATTAGTTCTGGCCAAAGCCTTTGCTGTTAAGAGCACAGAGTTAAGAGTTTAGCTCATAGACCTATTATAGCAACTTTTCATAATCCGAATATGAAAAAAATAAAGCCAACAACCAAAAAAACCTACAACAAACCAACAACAACAAAAAAAGCCCCACACAACAAAACCAAACAAACAAAAAACACAAACAAACCAAAACTAAACAAAAACCCCAAACTTTGGAGAAAACCTTTAAATGGGACCGAGTCAGCAGAAAGTCAGTGGTTCACCATCCTGGCTCTGCCCTCCATTAAATCTTTAGCTATGACACAGCACAGGAACCAAGGATGCCAGTTCTCTGTCACCACTACTGATCAATTTTAAAACCATGCAGGGTGCAGACGCAGGGCACTTCTACTTCCCAATCTGCTGACATCCACTATACAACTGAGATGCAAAAGAATTTAAGCTTCTATAGACTCCACAGGAGTGAAGTCTCCACTTCCAAGGCAGCCAAGCAGACATACAAGTTTATGGTAAAAGCACAGAGTGATCTTTCTACAGTGGGCTACAGGTTTTATTTTTATTATAACGATATTTTTCAGACTGGGCAAGCAGCTTTGAACTGACTGTTGAAGATCAACTAGGAATAAACACAAGAAGAGGAAGATGGTAAAGATTAGAAAACAAAGTTAAACCTACCTGTTCTCCTCTGAAAAGTGACCTTGATAGAAAACAGAACCTTACTGAATTTGAAGAAACTCTGAAGTTAGCAAGAAGTAAAAAGAGAACTCCTGATTAAGTCTGCACTAGGGTACAGAGAGAACAGATACACACATCAGAGCTCCTTGACCATATATTAATGGCATGACGCTGATGACTAAACACAAAGGTATCCTCATGAGTCAGAGTCCAGTCCAGTACTTCAGTTAATTATGGATGTGCATGCCCACTGAAGACCACAGTGAGTGGGGAAGTTTTCCCATTTCCATGCTGTTATGATTAACCTTATAGCTGTGAATGGACATCTTGTATCAGTCACATGATCCTCTGCTATCTGCGTAAGAGAGAGAAACTCAGCCCAAATTCCAGATGTCGGTTTAAGAACAAAGATATCCTTTGCCAATAACAAAAAGCCAAATGTGTAATGTCTTTGTACTGAAAAAAAATAAAATCACTTTTCAGAGAGGAGAAACAATTTACAACAGAACAGTGTACGCCATGTGCAGACAGGATGGTTTCACATATTATCTCCAATTCCCCACTGTTCCATTTGCAAGCTACATCAATAACTTTGAATCAGTTTAACCTCACAGTTAAAAATGTGCACTGTAACACTTAAGGAGAGCTATTACTACTTCACTTGACAGCTTCTGTGATAGTTCGGGATCCAGTGCTGTTTCTGACACAGCTCATGACAGACACAGCAGGCAGAGAAAGGCTCTGTTAAATGGGTGGAATTGCAGGAGTTGTCGACAGACATCAGACCCTGGATTCAGAAGAAAAGCCAGCAAGTATTAGCAAGTCCTGATTTCCCCACCCCCCTGCTCTCCATCTCAGGCTTTGGATCTCATTAAATATATTCAGAAAGAAAAAAATCAAACAAACATTAAAACAGTTAACTGCAGGACATCCTACCCTCAGATAACAAGTTGCAGTCACTGTGCACTTTGAAACACCTTGTGTAGTTTGTGCATCGTGTACAAGTACATCATAAGCAGTGGGGAAGATCCAGCATTTGTGTGCACATTAACATACAATCAAGCACTGATAGATGTCACAGGTAAGACTGATCTCAAGACAAACCAGTGCACCGATTTGTGTCTGCACCACATCCTAAAACACATGGAACAAGTCACAGGTAATAGTACAAACCTGTGCCGACTTCAATATGTACATCTTGGAAAAAGACAACGCATGTACCTGGCCCTAACACAAGGACAAGTTTGTGAGATAACTTTACAAAGATCAAGGTACCGTAAGAGGAAGGCACATTAACCTCTGGTTGGTCCATTTCAGTATTATTTGGATGAGTTACAATGATGTGTGTGCCCTGAGTCTGTGGGAGGCCTTGAAAAGGAATGGACACCAGGTGAACGGGCAAATAAAAAGTACAACTTTAATGGGATTTTAATATTCAGCACCTGAATTTTCCCTTTTCATGAGGGAATCTAGAAAAGCAGTTCCTAAGAAAACAATGTATTGACTCCTAGATTTTTGTTCTGAGGTAAACATCTAGGACTACAGAGACATCACGTTATGTTGGAAGGGTTTTTACACAGCCTGTCAGTTTCAAATCAATGACCAGAACTTGTATACAATCAGGTGTTTTATTTGGTGTTTTTTTACCTAAAGAAATGGTCAGGCAGGCCACATTTTCCCAACTCTGCCAACCCTGGCACGCAGCTTTAGATCTGGCTGTACTCTTTTAGACCACTCCTAACACAATACTAGAAAATGGCACTCAATTCTGAATTGTGCAGATCCCTGTCAAAATAATTCTTATAATTAGCCAAGTACCACAGGGTTTTGATAAAGAACCCCAGTATCATGAGCAGAAAGATACTTCCTATTTTAAGTAGTTGAAAATTAACATGGAGAAAGAACAACAGGGTTATCTACTTGATTTCTCTCAAAATGGTTCTGAGTAAGCCCTTTCACAAGTATTTTCCTGAGCGATGTGTGAGTGTAGCCTCTATGCTTTTAAATTCCTCAGGGGTCTCCAGAGCAATACCAAGCACAGTTGGTCTTTCATCCTTTCTCTTGTGCCCCCTTGCCCATCCTCACCACACATCAAATTGCCTACTTGCAGAGTCAAGCAAGAGCATACACAGACCTGGCTGTGTTCTCCTTACCACTCCCCTGCCTGCAGCACACAAAAATTTGGTGTCTGTGCTTCAGAGACTTGCAAATAATCATAAAATCATTCTGGGGCAAGAGACCTTTCAGATCATCAAGTCCAACTATTTACCGAGCACTGCTAGGGCACCGTGTCCGCCAGCGCCGCAGCTACGCGGTTTTTAAACCCCTCCAGGGACGGAGACTCCACCACGGCCCTGGGGAGCCTGGGCCAAGGATTCACAACCCTTTCAGTGCAGAAATACCTCCTTATGTCCAAACTAAACCTCTCCTGATGCAACCTGAGGCTGTTTCCTTTTGTTCTGTCACTTGTTACTTGTCTCAGAACAGACCAACCCCACCTCATTACAACCTCCTTTCAGGCAGTTGTAGAGAGCGAGAAGGTCTCCCCTCAGCCTTCTCCAGGCTAAACAACCCCATCTCCCTCAGCTGGTCCTCAGAAGGCTTCTTCTCTAGACCCTTCACCAGCTTCATTGCCCTTCTTTGTACACACTCCAGCCCCTTAATGTCTTTCTTGTAGCGAGGGGCCCAGAACAGCCCAGTATTCAAGCTGTGACCTCAGCAGTGTTGATCACAGGGGCACCATCACTGCCCTTCTGCTGACCACACTGTTTCTGACACAGGCCAGGACACCACTGGCCTTCTTGGCCTCCTGGGCACCCTGCTGACTCATGTTCAGCCAGGTGCTGACCAGCACCCACAGATCTTTTTCTGCCAGGAAGCTTTCCAGCCACTGACCCCAAAGCCTGCAGCACTGCAGGAGGGTGTTGTGACCCTAGTACAGGACTCAGCACTTGGCCTTGTTGAACCTCATCCTATTGGCCTCGGCCCATTGATCTGACCAGATCACTCTGTAGAGCCTTTGTACTTTTAAGATCGATACACTGCCTAACTTGGTATCTTCTGCAAACTTAGTGAGGGTGCAGGAAGTTACTTGAAGGCATTGCAACTCTCAGAAATACATGTGAAGTCAAGGTTACGCCATGGACTCTGGCTGCACCATGGCTGGTGATTCTTACAGTGATTTTCATTTGTGTTTAAGACAGAGAGCATATGCTTGGATAGAACAGGAGACCAGGGATCAGCACAGGCTGGCCAGAGGATCACTTCCACCTGCATCACATACAGCTCTGCAAGTGTTCCTGGGAACAAGCTGTACTCCAGTTCAGTGATTTAGTTATAGTAGAAATTGGAATAGAAGCTAATCAAGAACCTCTCAGACACTTTGGAAAAGCAGGTTTATTGAAAACAAACTTGTCTCAGAGCTCACATAGGGCTGCTAAAAGGTGCTGCTACTTTGCCAAGATGCAGCAACTGACAGCCCATCTGTTCTTGGTTTCTTGCACACAAGGACTGGGAGGAGCAGACAGACAAGATGCTGGCCACGAGCAGCCAGTGTGTGCTTGCAGCACAGGCCAATGGCATCCTGAGCTGCATCAGAGGCAGTGTGGCCAGCAGGTGGAGAGAGGCAATTCTGCCACTCTGCTCTGGTCAGACCTTACCTGGAGCCCTGTGTCCAGCTCTGGAGCCCTCTGCAAAGGAAGGACATGGATCTGATGGAGCAGGTGCAGACGAGGGCCACAAAGATGATCAGAAGGCTAGAACAGCTCTCCTGTGAGCACAGGGTGAGGGGGCTGGGATTGTTCAGCCTGGAGAAGGCTCTGGGGAGACCTTATAGCACCTTCAAGTACCTGAAGGGAGCTTATAAAAAGACTGGAGAGGGCCTGTTTACAAAGGCCTGTAGGGAAAGGACAAGGGACAATGGTTTAAAATTAGAAAGGAGTGGATTTAGATTAGAACTAAGGAAGAAGTTCTTTACCACAAGAGTGGTGGACACTGGAACAGGTTGCCCAGGGAGATGCTTAAGGCCCCATCCCTGGAGACATTCAAGGTGGGGCTTGAGGAGGTTCTGAGCAACCTGCTCTAGCTGCAGATGTCCCTGCTCTCAGCAGGGGCGTTGGACTGGATGACCTCTAGAGGTCCCTTCCAACCCAGACATTTCTATGATTCTATGAAAACAGGTGACCTCCATGAGGGGTCTAGGCAATCCTGCTTTATTTCACATCTGGACAAGATACAGGGCATTAGTTCACAAGGTCACCAAGTGCTTCTCAGCTGAGGGGCAGAAATTAAGACACCAAACCACCACAGGACATAGCTGGATCATAACTTTAATCTGTTAACTCTGCAGCTGCAAGCTATATACAAAGCAGGGGAAGGAAGAGTATTAAATTCTGGAGAAGAATAATTGATATCTATGTATCTTAATCCTTAAGCTACAAAAAACTGCCAAAGACTGGAAACAGAGGCAGCAAACATATCCCCATAATGAAATTCACAAGTCCCCCTCATTAAGGGAGTCACAAGTCACCCACAATGTGAACAGAACCTTTGTAGACAGACTAAACCCGGGAAGATCACTGAGCACTCTTGCAAGGAATCTTAAAAATGGATCCATGTGGAAAACAAACAACGAAGACTAGAAACAAACACCTATTAACTATTCTTTGGTAGTTTACTCACCTGGGACTAATACCAGCAGCACTGGTAAGTGAACCAAAAACAACAGATTTGCTTATTTCCCACAATCCAGAAAGCACCCAAAAAGATCACTGGCAGTTCTCTGTGGCTGACTTGACTATGCAATAGAGAAAGCTGGAGGAATTGCCAGGAATAAGGTGTCTGCTAAGGAGGGTGGTGAGCACTGCCCTCATTGCCCTCAAAGTAGCTTCTGCTTCCTTAGTGTCCATCACACAACATCCATTTGTCACTGAGGGGTTGCTACCCAGTACTTACAGGCTGGGTATTGCCAAACCCATAATTAAGTCACTACTTTGATTACCCATGACGATGAATAATGAAAATGTCATACCCAAATTAACAAGGTAGTCTACTTGAAAAGAGCTGAGCAGTAGAATGAACTGCTTCCTACATGCACCAGCAGCACAAGAGATCCCACATGACAGAAAAGTGAACAGCAGGAAAAAAAGTGTGGAAGTCTAAGTTCTTCTCTCTCCTTCAAGTGCCCCATGTGAGATAAACCAGTCTGTTCCCACACTGGGAACAGACCATTGCTGTGTAATCCCATCAGGCAAACAGGTACAAGGGCAATGGCAAGTTCTACAGGCTCAGCCAGCCTCTGAGGTCTACCCAGTTTAAAATAAAAGCAAATTGAATGCCTCAAGCATGGCTTGAGAAAACACCAACAAGCCCATTTCTGCTCTCCACAGGTTACCTCTGCAAGCACAGTATTGCTACAGTAAAGACTGGAATGGCTTGGGGTGGAGAAGGCAACCCTAAACAGACCATTCTGGAGAGCAGGAAAGAACAAGGGAGGGATACAGTTAGAAAATGTGCAAGTCACTGAGTCTCAGCAGAGCAGAGTGTGCCATTCAAGAAGTTGCTGAAATGCAGACCCCAGACTGAATTCCATCTATCACAGGGAATTCTATCTATGCCCTTTCTATGCCCTTTCAACAGGGTGCTCCCAGTTCACCTCCACACAGAGCCTGGAGAGTCCCAGCTGTACAGCTGCACTGCAGTGAGAAATCCCTGCATGTCTTACCATGATCCTGGATTTCAACTGTGATATCTCACCCCACAGGGCAACAAAATCAAATCAAGTAAGGAAACTTTGATTTCTCTCATTTCTCCTATCATTTGTGTTTGGACATTTGGCATAGCACCGCCTTTCTGTGCCTCAAATTCTAACACTGACTGGACTAAAAGTGACAACATGTTCTGAAACTTCTATATGAGCATTTAAAATCACTGGCACAGGCTAGAAATTAAATTCTCTCTGGACCAATTTGTTTGAATGATTGCAGCACTATCTAGTTTGTGTCCATTTTGGAGGGTGATTTCCTACACAGTAGCAAAGATGGCTCCCCATCATGAGAGGTCAGCTTTGCAAGAAAGCAAACTGAAAGCAGAATACACAGAAGAATGTGAGACCTGGGGAATTTCAAACCATCAGCTGGATTCTTCTAAGAATTGTCCAATGCTTCCTATGCAAGGCAAAAAAAAAAAAAGGAGAAAAAGGGCACTCCCACTAGCAGGCTTCAGGACCACACATGGAGGTGCCTGGGGAGGTCAGAGCCAGCAGAGGGGGACACTTTCCAGGTGACTCTGCAGCAAGATCAACTACCACGTTTGGTGACTGATGCTCAGACATACAAATACCATTTTTGACCCCTCACCCAGAGCTGGAATATGCTTCAATTAACAGATCAACATCAGGACTAGTATTTCCAGGACAGGAATATTTCTTTGGCACTGGTGACACTAAATGCCTAACTAGGAACTGTTGTTGCAGACTCAAGTGTCTAGTTTCTTAAAAAAAAAACACACAAAAAAAAAACAACAACCCAAACCAACAACAAAAAAACCAACAAAACCAAACAAAACCACCCAGAACACCAAAACAGGACCTCAAACCAAGCCCAAATTAAAACAAAACAAACAAAAAAATCCAATGCAAAACAACAAAACTAAGCAGAAAAAGTTCCCTGTGGCAGCATGACCTTACACAGTAGCTGAAGTAACCCTAGAAATACACATCCTGACATACTTCTTCTCCGGTACTTCTGCTTTTTCAAACCCCTAAAAGCAACGTGTTGCTATCACAGAACAAAGGCAACGTTACAACATCTTCTAAAAACAATGAACAACTCTAAAATTTGAGGGCTCCTTTGCCACGCCATGCTACAGAATACTTCCCTTTCAGAAAATAAAAAAGCCCCAGCAGCCAAACAAAGAACCCGGAACTGACTCAGTTTAAGCAGCAAACCCAGAAAGGAAACAGAATTACGAAACACTGCAAGATCTGTTTGTGAATCACCCCTGTCACTGCTCAGTGTGAGTGAATTATAGCTCTGGGACAGGTGCACATCTGGGAGACCTCTTCTCTTGCCAGGATTTCCACCGGATGGGAGGGAACAGCATTCCTTGCAGGATTTCCATCCCAGTCTCCACTACCAATTGGAAATGAAGCCTGGGGCTTGCTGTTTGCTGTTATTGATGAAGATACTGAGCACAAAGACAAGGGGGACAAGGACACAAAAACTAGCTTTAGGTAGTCTGGCAGGAACTAGAGCTACTCTGAAGTGGTGGCTGGGATCTCCAGCACAGACAGGAGAACAGAGCCTGTCCCAGTTTTGTCTTTCTTCTGAGTTTCAACCAACTTCTTATTTGGCACCAGCAGTGAGGTACAGGCATGCTCTGCTCAACCAGTGACTGGGGCAGGGGAAAGGCATTCACCTCATCAGAGGGCAGAGGTGTCAGTAACAAGCTGAGAGTTTGCTAAAAGGCCAGGAGAAGCACCATGGAATCCTGCACTTTAGTTTTGTATTAGGTAAGACCATCACCCTGGAATGCTTTAATGGCTGGATCTGAAGGGCACCCAGGGACCTATTCTCCACATGCAGCCCCAGGTGAAGTTTGAGGGTGTTTGACAGCAGAAGGCAGCAACAGATTTGGGGAAAGAGTAAGCCTCTCCTGTAGCAAGCAGTATGACAGCAGATGCTAGCACAACATGAGCTAACAAAAAATTATCTTGTTGCATGGAAAGCTTCTAGCCTGTGTTAGTCAAGTGCAAGATGCACTCTTTAACCTCGGAGAAAAAAAACAAATTTATTCCATCGGCTTATTAAAAGAGATGGCCAACCAGAAAAGCTGAAACAGGAAAAGTTTCCACAACCTGGGACAAAAAAAATGGGTTTTAGGCAGTTTATGAAGAACCCATGAGCTACAGCAGCAGCATGCTCAGGAACCTTGGCTCACCTGGGGAATTGATACATTTATTTCATTTAAAATGACACAACACTCAAGTTCCTAGTCTGCATTTACCTCTCAGCACCTCTGCAGGCCCTCAGTGTAATGTCACCTTGCAACAGCCACATGATGCAGAACATCCTACACAGAATTTAGTTGTGCCAGCTGATACCTGGGGCAGGCAGAGAAGAAAGATAATTTTGCTCCTGGCACTGCTGAAAACTACAATTCAAATACAAATTCACTTTTAAGAACTGCAGTTTGGGCTTGATGGGCAATGCCCCTTGGGATTCAGCCTCCGGGCTCCAGTGAGTACAGCTTCAAAACTACCATAATCCTCTATGTATAAACAGTGTCCTCAGACTTGTACTTTTAAAAAATAAGATCAACCTGGGCCAGGGCCAGGCTCTGCCAATAAAGTAGTAGGGGAAAAAGTCAAAATTATTCTGAGGGGAAATTAGTAGTTT
>JANHGL010013125.1:0-11627 GCA_024611195.1 Ceyx melanurus | reverse complement strand
CCCGCCCCGGGGCTCCGCAGGTCCCACGGCGCCGGCCGGGCCCGCCCCGGAGGCGGTCGGTCGGCCACGGGGAGCTTGGAGGGCGGGAAAGGAGGCCGGTGCGCGGCCGCAGGGGTGCCGGGGGCCGTGTGCGGCGGGCCGGCGGGCACGCTTACGGCGGCGGCACCGCCGCCACTTTCGCCTCCGGGCCGGGGCCGGGGAGCACCGCTCCCGGGATTGGCTGCGAGGCCGCTTCGTCCCAGAATGCAGCGCATGGCGCGTCATTGAAGAGAGACCATGATGGCGGCAGCCGCGGCGGCGGGGGGGGCTCCCGAGGTGATCGCCCAGCTGGAGAACGCGGCCAAAGTGCTGATGGTGAGGCGGTCGGCGGCAGCAGCCGCACCCCGGAGCGGCGTCTCAAAGCGGAGGCGTCCGCGCCGCCCCTTCTCCCCCGCTTCCCGTATCCCCTCCCGCCGCCCCCCTCCCCGCAGGCGTGGGTCTCGGGGCTCAGCCCGCCGGGGCGCGGAGCCCCCGGCCTTGGGCAGCGCGCGTAGAGCGCCGCTCAACGCTCAGCGCCGGCCTCCCTGGCTTGGCTCCAGGTTATCGTGTCCTCAAAAGAGCTTTTAGGCTCCCACCCTAAATCCGTACCGGATCTAGGCAGTGGCCAAACGCGTCTCGGCTCTGAATTAACACTTTTTTTTTCCCCTGCAAACATGTGGAGGGTTTTTTTTCCAGTCAGGAATGAAGGCCGGCCCGTGGAGCAGACTGCGTTGTGACTCTCATTACTCCTGCCAAACCTGTCCTAGGATCCAGGCAGTGCTTCCTAGGAGTTCTATGACAAGTCGGGAGCTATTTTCTGAGATAGACCCTTACTTATGTTCCAGGGATTTTCATTCAGTACAGTTAGCTTTAGTATATTCAACTTGGGCATGACAGGGAGTACAGCATATACAGATAAATAAGTTAAAATGGGGATAGGAAGACTTAATTTTTACAATATTTTGTGAAGGTAAAGCCTGAAATAAAACACTTTTGGTGTTCTTGAATGCTTCTGTTGTTGGGGGTTTTTTGTTTGTTTATTGATTATTTCTTTTGGGGTCTTTTTTTCCTTTCATTTAGTGTGTCACTGCCCTTTTGCGTAATGCCAAATGCCAGATGATTGCACTTGCTTTGTCAACAGTTTATCTTGTCATGAAACTACTGGTTGGGAGTAGTGAGAATGAAGGTAGTTTAAAGTGCTTTCATGTAGCATTTTGAATATAATTTGTGTCTGAAGATCTGAGTGGATGTGTTGTTTCTGGGGGTTTTAATAGTAGAATTTTGATTTCAAGTCATTGGGTTAAAATGTGTGGTTTACTTTTGGAAGTTTTACTTTTGACTATAAAATATCTAAAAAGTAAAAATAAAGATGGAATGTATAGCTTTGGCAGGAATAATGAAGTAGTGGGAAAGGGGGGAGCTCAGATTTATTAAACTTTAAAAGGTATTTTCCACAATTAAAATGCTAGTTATTTTTTGGCACCATCAGAGTGAGGTTGACAGGTGCTTATGGCAGGTTTTTTGGTGATCAACTCCTGTACCCTCTGCTTTTTAGTTAGAGCACGTGGACTTGGTTGCTTGTATGGATCTCAAATGTCAATGTTTATAACCCCAATTTTGAAATCAGCTATTTTCTAATAGCATGTTGTTGAGTGCAGTCTTCCTGAATTAAATGTTCTGGTAAGTAATAGTGTTCTGAGGAGAAAGAGTGGGAACAATCTTTTGGAATGAAGCAATTCCAACTGAAGCCACGAACTTCTCAGGGACCTTCATTCAGCCACAGACTGCCAGTTAGATTACACTTAATCAAGCATGGGTTTTAGATTTTTGATGGGTTACTTTAAAGTGTTTGTGTTTCAAGATAATTCACAAAAAGTTGAAATTTAATATGCCCTGAAACTGGATAGTTAAATGTAGTATTAAAGCATTTACATAAAAGGTGGTGGTCAGGCAAGTATTTTGTCATTTAAATTACTATAAATTCTGTATTATTAAAGCATCCTTTTTCAGCAAAGGAACTCTTGGTCTTTTTGGGATATTCTACCTGCTTGATTAAAAGTAATTAATATTTCTATTAATATTTTTCCTTAGTTTGGATGTACTGCCAAGAGTAACTTGCCCAAATCATCCAGATTCCATTTTAGTAGAGGATTACAGAGCTGGTGATATGATTTGTTCTGAATGTGGGCTAGTAGTAGGTAAGTAGCTATTTGTATTTTTTATGAATTGCCTTATAATTTAAAATGTATATGTAGATTTGTTTGCTCACGAAACTGGTATATGATAATTGGAGTATTCAAAGATTTTCTTGATGCCTAAATGTTTTATTTTATGATGTTCTCTTGGCTAAAATCTTTGTTTTGAATAGTCATCTTGTAACTTATTAAATTATGAAAAGAATCAAACTGTCTAAATAAAGACTGAAAATCAAAAGATGTAATACTGAATTATAATATTCTTCTGTTTAGTCCAGTGTTCTGTCTTTAATCATTACTTCATTTCAGTCAGGAAAGTATAAGAAGTGTAATAAAAGCTCTTTGTCAAATAACTTGCTTATGAAAAGTCTCTGTTTCCCTTTAGTTAAAGGTTATCTTCTGCCCTGAAAGATTTCTAATGTCCCTGCCAGCACCTGTTTTAGTTAATTACTTACTCCTGAGGCTTTTAATGCTACTCAGAGTAAACATTTGGGTTTTCTTCTGGAATTTTGCTGAGCCTCTTTACTCAGTTCCTTGGGCACCAACATCCACAGGCTAAACTGTATTTTGAAGTTGAATGGAATACTTAAAATGAAAGGCCTTTTATGCATTTTCTTTGAGAATCTTGTCATAGAACATGCTGCATATTTTTTGTGTATCTTTTCTAGGGTGAGCATCTTACTGTGCGTCTTGTCTTTATTCCTTTTGCATAAGAGACTTTTGATGCTATTGTTAATGATAATTATTTAAATTATTTTTTTTTCCTTCTGACATGCCATGCCCAAAAGAAAAACCTCTATTTTGAGTATGTTTGTTCAGGTGATGGATTCACTGGTGCTAAATATTTCAGATGGTTTAGATCCTTCTTTCCTTGACAGTGGTGGTTTTATTTTGGCTTTTGTTTTGCACTGAGTTAAAAATTTTCATAGAGCTGTTAGCACAAAGCTAGAAGGTTTAAGAAACTGCAGCAAAAGTAGTTGCTAACTTAGGCAGGTGACTAAAATATGTGCCTTTCTTTTATTCAACCAAACTTCCCCATATTTGTACATTTATTTTATGAAGCTGTTTGAACTTGAGTACTAGTTTCCTTTAAAACTATGAAACCATTTAAAAGACCAGGAGAGCACTGTTGGTTGCTTTGTTAAAAAAAGGCTGAATTAAATTGAATAAATTCTGGTAAAGAATTTATTCAATTTAATTTGAATTCTTAACCAGCAAATATATTGAGTCCCTTTATCAGAATTTATGCAAAGAATTCAAATTCTGACCTGGTAAGAAATTTGGAGGAGAAGAAAACCAGATCCAGTTCTTGATGGATCCTACCTGATTTGCCTGTGAAGTAGGGATGTTTTGAAGCAGTGAAGACAAAACTTTGTTTCCAGATGAGAAAACTCTTAACTATTTGTTGCAAATTCCAGGAGGTGGGTTCCCCTTAAAGTAGCGATTTCACTTCCTCCTCCTGCACAGAAAAGTGTTTGGAGGCTGCTGGATGATGATGTGTAGCTGAGGGGAATGGGGCCCACTGAGAGCACTTGGAAAGTTAGTGAGATCTTTGTTACTGAAGAGGATCAGTTAGAACAGTTAAGAAGCCCCAGCCTCAACATACTCTGTAGCCAAATAAGTGTTACAGGTTTATTTGAAAATACTGTGTTTTTATTGGCAGCAGAGCACTGCTGGTGTACATGGGGCAGAATGGTAAATGTTGAATTTTTGCATTTATTTTACTGTGGTAAAGTACACAGTGATTTCACTTCACTGATACTTTTTTTTTTTTTAGTGCAGTTTAACTGAAATCAGAGCAGAGTCTCCCATGTCTTGGGCAGAGTTGTATATTGAAGAAGTGCCTTTTAAAGGGGTTTTTGAGAGATTTTTAGAGTTGTTTTGCGTGGTTCTTAGTGTCTCAGTAAGACTGAAATTATAAGTTACATCCAGTATGCTGCTTTTTCTTTGCATAGGATTTTCCACTTGTTCTAAATAAACTCTGCAGTTTTTGTGGTGCAGGATTAAAACAGGTTGGAAGCTGCTTTACAATACAGCTTGAGTCTACTAAAAACACTGTCTCCCTTTCCATTGTTACCTTTCCTGGGTTAGCTTGTATTTCATCTTTTCATGGTAACTGTTTCCAGCTTTTCTTGCTGTTATTTGTCTTTTGCATGCAAGGCAGTTGGAGGCCTAAACTGCAGCCATCCATGGAATGTTGATATCAATCTGGATTAACATGCATCTGAAAGTTCACAAGTCTATGTCCCAAGTTTATCAGCAGTCCTAAGTGTTGCTTTCTATTATGCATTCTTTGGTGTGGTGAATATTCACGTGCTGGCTTGAGAATTTGCAGAATTTGTAGGGCTTGGAGAAGTAGGTACTTCTGTGTTCATCGGAAAGTTTGACCCTTCAGGCTTGGTGTGAGTAGAAGCATTTTGTTGAAGAACCCAGGGTTAGTAAATCTTCCTTCTTGACAAGTGAATATTTTGCTGCCTTTTAGGCAGTAAAAAAGGCTGGAAGTCAGCTGCTGTGCCAGAGGGGGCTGAAGAAAGCAGAGTCCAAGTGGAATCCAGAGCACTGAACGTTCTCAGTGTGTGGAGCTGAATTTCAGAGGGGTGTACAGATGAGTCTAGTGGCACAGCCAGCTGTGCAGTTTCTCAGCTAGGTAGGAATACCTTCCTGATCCAAGACTTCCCCTAAACTTCTGTATGGCTTCATTGAATGTCATCTTAGTGTGCAGGAGCTGGAGCAGCAGGAGTTAATTTTCAGCATTTAGCAAGTGATTTTCTCTAAGGCTGTTTCAAAAGTGTCGGAATATTTGTTTGGGTAATGCTTCTGAGAAGTTTAAAAGCAGGTGTGGCCTGTGAAGAATAGCTATTGACTACAGTGCAGATACTCTTCCGGACAGTGAAATGAGTAGGAAGGGGTTTTAATGACTGACTCTCTGCTGGCCCCTCCGTTACTCACAATGGCTCTCATTAAGGATAAGTTTAATTGCATCTATACATAGAGATGCTTCTCTGAAAACCAAAGAAACTTTTTTTTTTTTAAGTCTGTTAGTAGTATCCTGTAAATAGAGAAGGTGTTTAAGTACTTCTGACTCATACCCAGCAGAGGGCAGTTATGTTGTTGCATCTGTTTAGCCTCTTTATACCTCCAAATGGTGAAAAATCTTTTAATATTTGGGTGCTTGTTCATGGTGCTTTTTTCTGTACTATCAGAATTTTAGACAAAAATGTGAGCTCTCAATTTAAAGTATTATTTAAAGAAATAGGCAAAAAATTTTTGATATGGATGTGTTATTAGCACCTTATATCTGACTGCTGATTCTGTACTTGATGGCCAGAGCACTACAACTAGCAGTCCTTGCAAATAAAACTCTTTGCAACCACAGGAAACCTGAGTTGTCAGAAGTTGTCCTTTGTGAGGCTTTGTAATAAGAATCACTCTTGGCATGGAATTACCTGGATGGTGGAGGAGCTTCTCTAGAAATGTGTTCTAGACTGGGAACCAAGGGTGTTAGAGAGCCCCTGTGAAGAGTTCTTCTGTTAATTGAAAGATCCCAAGGGCCAGCTCTTCTTCAGTGGCTGGCATCTGAAGTGGGCTCTGTTCTGCCTTCCATCCCAATCCGTGGGTTCCTGAATCTAGTTGCTGTCTGCTGCTGGGTCCAGGCTGGGACTTCCCCAGTGCCTGCCACAGGCTGCATCAGTGGTCACAGTGACTTCATTGCCATCCAGGAGGGTGGGCTCAATACTGGTTTTCATATATTTGTATTAGTAGTATTTGCATTGAAGCTGTTGGATCTTTCGTTTTTGAATCCCTTTCCTTTCTCTTCCCCTCTTCTGGGGGTTTGTGTGGCTGACTAACAGTGTCTGCTACTGGTCAAGCAGACTGCCCTAAGCCTTAATAACAGGCCACAAGGGTTTCTTTTTTGCCTAGGTTTTTAATTGTTGTTTGTCTCGGTACCTCATCACTCTGGTTAATAAGGAGATAATTAACTGTTATTCTCTATATTTAAAAAAAAAAGCCATCATGAAATGCTTTTAATTAAAAGTATATGTGCCCACTAGATGGCAGCAAATTCTTTAACTGTAAGAAGGAAGCATTCTGTAGAAACAATAGTTATTTTGTTACTTTAAAGTGCAAATAGACTTCAGTACCATATTTATATTATTAAAATATTAGTTAATAGTATGTTGAACTTGAAGCAAAGTGCAACTGACATTAGAGCTCCTCTGAAAAAGACCTTCTCTGAACTGTTTCAGGGCTGGTTGTGGAAGATAACATTACTTGAGACTTGAATTGCATCCTGTCTCTTGCCTTGATTAAAAATCCTCAATTTGCAGCTATGTTTTCTTCATATAACAGATAATACAAAATGCAAAGATAGAATAAAATAAATGTGTCTGAGCTATTTCAAGTGGAGGGCAACATTAAAATAACTTATTGTTTCTCTGTAAAGATGGAATTGCAAATTCAGGGCTTGTTGAATGAAAATACTGTCATTTGAGGAATCCCTTTCCATTTTTAGGAGGGGAGTAAACATGCATTATTTGTGATGTGCAGGCATTTTAAGCTAATTTTTATCAACTGCTCCCAGTGAGATGTAATGTTGATGCTGAGCTGAGTTTGCTCTCGTGTCTGTAGCGCCTGCTCTGCTGTTTGGCAGGTATGGAACCTTGGCCTGAGGTTTCCCCTTCTGTCTAAATGAGCTTTTCAGATGGCTGCAGCTTGCAGTGTGTATGGCCACTGTGTGAGCCTGGTGCACTGGATTTGAAGAGTAGGTGAACACTGGAAGAAGGGTGTGCAGAACTTGATGGGGCAACGGAGGGAAAACTTGTGTGTTTTGGAAAGATACTTCAGGGTGCCAGCCCAGAGTGTCACAGAGATTTGGCCCTGTGAACTGTGGGGGTTCTGTGTGTGCTTCAGAGGAGGAAGCTGTGGAGATGAAGAGGAAGTAAAGCAGTGTCTAATCTAGATAGATTTGGTGAAACTTAGTTCTGTTCAAAAGGACTGCATCAAAAGGAAGCAGTGAAGGGAACAGGCAGCCACTCCCATACTGAACTCAGCTCAATGCCATTGCCAAAAACAATATAATGGTGATGTGAGAAAGCAGAGACTATAAGGTGCTTATTAGGAGCTTTTTCTGTGCTGATGTTTGACTGCTAGACCCACTTTCTAGGTGCTTCAGGAAAGCCAGTCAGTAGTGTATGACCCAGCAAATTCAGTTTAGGGCTTGAGATGCTGACACAAGGCCGGTCTTCTAGGCTGACTCCTCACACTGCTTTTTGTAAGACTAACTTTTGGTATGTTAAGGTTTTGTTTTGATCACTTAGGGTGGGGCTTAATTGTGCCTGTACTAACATCACCATTCCAAATTGCCTTTTAGATTTTGAAGAGTGAAAAATCATAATGCCACACTTTTTTTTTTCCCCCTTGTGTCAAATGGGATAATTATCTGCTTGTAGCTGAGTATATTTTCTGTCTGTGGAAACTTGCTTGTTAATATTTCTACCTTGTGTTGTACTTTTATAGAAGCTTTTTGAAAGGTGGAATGCATTTTCTAGGACCTCTTTATGTTTTAAATAAGGCAGAGTACATAAAAACTTCTGTTCTGCAACAGCAGATTTCTTGACAAAGATATTTGCATACTGCATCTTAATTACACAAATGCTTTATATTCAGTGATTTGTTCTACTTAATCTTTTCTCACTTTGAAATAGTAGTCTCAATCCTCTGTTTGTAATGTGGTTGCCAAAGCAGGCAGTGATATAACACTTTTTTGTTAGAGCAGGAATGGTTCATAACTCACAAGAGGCAGATCCATGAGTGAGTCATTTAGGTCATTCCCAGTTGTGTGGAAAAAATATTACATCATTGCGCTGTACTCAGTGTTCTATTTATACCATGCCAGAATTTTAAGTACATTTTGCTTTTTTTAGATGCTGTAAACAGTATTGGGGGGTTGTCTTAAGGCAAAGTTACTGCTAGGCCATAGAAGGAGCATTACTGAATCAAATATTTACAGAGTCCAGAAGTTAGAGGAGAATGCTGTCTGCTAATTTAAGCTTGCAAGGAGAGGGAGACCTTTGTAGGAGAAAGAATGGATCTGGGCCTTCTTTTACTCTGCTGTATTCTTAACTTTCTAGTTTTTGATTATTTTTTTTTTCTCTACTGTTTGGCTTTCACTAGAGCATTAAATGAAGTAGCTGTGAGCATGTCTGGCAAATATTCATGAGAACACCTCTAACTTAAATGTATTCTTTTTGGTTGTGGTGGTACTTTATGTTCAGTCACAGCTTTCAGTTTCAAGTTGATTCCTTGTGCATTTTTTTAAAGTTCATAATTCAGAATAGTTTCCTACACCCCCCCCACCTCCAGGTACTTGGGAAGTGGCATCAGTTTGTCCATTGCTCCTGTATCTTCTTCAGCTTTGTAACTTGAATTACTAGTGCTTGCAGAGTGCTTTTGTCTGTCAGCTTATGTTCTCAGCAGGTTAGATGGGCCTCTGTGGTTTTATACTAGGGCTTCCATACCGGAAATCTTTCTTGCTGTCAACACTGCTTACTTTTGTCAGGCATTTATTTCACAACACATCTAAACACTGATAAAGTGATTTTTTCCTCTGGTTTAGCAAAGCAGAATGACAATTGTATTGAAGTTTTGTTGGGCATCCTACACAGAGCTGTAATCTGCTTGACAGCAACAATAACAAGAGTGTTCTTATTCTGTACATGCATTCTTGAAAAATCTGTAGCATTGCTCTGGAGGCAACACTTTTGAGATGCAGCTGTTACTGGACCTGTAAAAACTGTCCAGCCACCAGTGGTGGGTGTGGCTGCTTTTTGGTTTTGGTGTTCTAAAAGATTTTACCATTGTGATTACTGTAGGACTTTTGCTGGCATCAGAATGTAGGTTAGAGCCATTTCTCAGTTTGAAAAATTACCATAGGAAAGGTGTAGATGAATGTGAGATTTAGAAGTTGGCAAGGAAAATTGCTTCATTCAGAGAATGTGGGTTTAGTGCTTTTCCTGCTTACTCTGAATCTGTGTTTAAACTCTCCCAGTTATAAGATGGTAGACTGAGTTTAAGAAGAAATAGTTGTGTATAATACTGTGTGTTGATGCCACCAAGCACTGTAAATGAAGTGGAGTTGGGCAGGGTCAGCCCTTCCTTCAAGAACAAGATTTGAGCAGCAAAATGTCATTATAGTGGGTTAGAAGGTGGCATATTTCAAAGTACCAAGGGCCTGGAGCTCATGCACTGAAGTGATTTACTACAGCCTGATGAGCTGGTGCATGATAGGTCATTCACATGTGCACTTTCAGCATGTGAGAGAACTGAAGTTACAATAACTTACTCATTTGTCTTAAGTACTGAGCACATCTGTGGGCAACTGTGTCCTCCAGCATGAAATCCTTGCTCCTTTGAGGATAAATGCAACTCTGTGTTCTGGATGCATTCCTCAACTTATGTTTTTCTCTGCAGCTGCATTTCTTTATATTTGCTTTTTTTTCCCCACCGTCTTCAACTTAAATTCCAACCATTTGGGTACATTGTCCTGCAAGTTACTGTTCTCTTTAGGAATGCCAGCAGACTGCCTTCTTACAATGGAGAGTTCTGATGTGTAACTTACTGTGTAATGAAATATTTAAAACTGTTACATTGACCCAGCCTGTTGCTTTCTTTGAACTCAGGTGACCGGGTCATAGATGTAGGGTCAGAGTGGAGAACTTTCAGCAATGACAAAGCAACAAAAGATCCCTCTCGAGTGGGGGACACTCAGAATCCTCTGCTGAGCGATGGTGACTTGAGCACAATGATTGGCAAGGTAACACTTAAAATACTACATTTCACTAAGTCTGAGTGTTTTTATATCAAGTACATGTTAGTATGTCCATAGGGAACCTGTTCAGAGAATGTATTTAATAAAGAAACTTTGTCTAAACTGAACTCTTAAATTTCAATGTGTGCAAAATGTGACTCTTTCCTTGGGGTAGCAGGAAAGGGCTGAACTTTTCCACAGAAGAAAAATCTGCATTGCCCTGAGGTCCTTGGCACTCTTTGCTGTGCTGCTGTGGGCAGGAAAGCTGATGTTGCAGTCTTTAAAGAAATGCTTTGAGTTGTCATGTGTATTTGAGATAATTCTGAAATAATAGATACTTGGCTTTGAGGTCTCAATGGTTAGCACTGCCCAACTTGAACTCTCATTGTTTTGTAATAAACCCTGTACCACGTTCATATTGGAGACCCAGAGATATATGTGCATATTGTACATGTTCTTGCAGTTAATGTTAAAGCAAGCACTGGATGTAGAATTATTTCATGGTGTGAGTGCTCCAGAAGAAAATACTCAATGTATGTCTAAGCTGAAAATCAATGGTACAGCCATATCCTACTGTTTCTCATGAGAGAGTAAGCAAGATTAATCGTGCAAGTGCACTCCCTTTAATGAAGGAAACTTACCCAGGTAAGTTTCTAGTGTGGTACTTTGTGTTACATATTTTTGTGTTACATATTTTTACTGCAGGATCCAAATTGATTTTTGTAGGTGTCTTGAATGTTTCATGAAAGATAATAACTGTTGCTGATAAATAACTATTAAAAATGTATTGCTGCTTTATGTGTTGTGGTACAAAAACACCAGGATTTCTCAGAAGCTTTTGCTCCAGTGATTGTTGGTACATACCTAAAAGTATGTAGACATACCTAAATATATATGGATATGTATAGGGGAGTGTGCACCATAGTTGTGGGCTGTACACTGAGTATGGCCCTGAGTGCTTACACCACTGTCAATGGTCAAGAGTGAGCACTATTAATGTCAGCCAAAGAACATAAAGTACAGGTGTGTGCCAGGGGGAGGTTATAGAAAGAGGCTGTTTAAAATGGAAGACAAATTCCCAAAGAGATGTTATCAGGAATGGAGAAATGAACTCTGACCTCATCTGGGCAGCTAAGAGGAGTAAAGTGGTGCCAAGATGTGCTCTGCCTTTGTTTCACTGTATCCTGGCCCCACTTTATAACACCTGCCAGTGTATACTTTATACCACTGCCAGTCTTTGAGAACAGGTGCTGGGTGTGAACAGCCAGGTAGCAGCCAGTCCTAGATCAAGATCCTGCTGTAGGCTTACTGGTTTTGGCAAAACAGAACAGTGTGGGAGTCTGTCTGCAGTGGCCACTGCCTCAGCTTGTTTAAATGACATTTGTCTGCAGTGTTGCAGATGTCCCCTGCCCAGCTAAACTGTTTGAAGGTGCCAGTAAGGAATCAATGCCTGCTGATTCAGGGAATTCAGGTTTCTACTCCTGATATGAAATTATTGTGAAGAAGCATTTTCCTTTTGAGAGAACTCATGGCCCCTCATGCTGTGACAGCAGACACATGAGAAGATGATATAAATTATGGACATTGCTTTTCTGAACTTACAGGCC
>JANHGL010013123.1:0-32685 GCA_024611195.1 Ceyx melanurus | reverse complement strand
GAAGCGCGGGGGCCGCCCCGCGCATGCGCCCGCCCGGGCCCGGGGCACCCAGCGGGGCCCGCCGGGGAGCGGCTGTGCCCGGCCGAGGGAGGCCAAGCGAGGCCGGGCTCGGCACGTGTGGCGGTGACCGCTAAGGGGCTGACTGCCCCGGTCCAACCCGCTGTGCTTTGTCCTACCCCGGGCAGCGGCTTCCAGCAGCGAGCGATAAAGCGTAAAAGAAAACGCCGCAGTGTAAAAGGTTCGGGTGCTGTTCAGGTTACCTCATGACACAGGGGACTCGTCTGAGGCAAAGCGTTTTCTTCTGCATTGCACCGGAGCACGTCGCCTTTTCCCGGAGGAGCTGATTCTCGCCAACTTACAACTTGTGTCGGTTTCTCTTCCTTTCCCATTTCTCCCTCTGTGACCCTGTAATCTACTAGCACTTTTAAGAGGTAGAATAGTAACCACCATCCCTGCAGGATCACCCCATCCTGGACAAACAGTTACAGAACCACTTCACCCTTTCCTTCCCAAAATGTACACTTTTCAATAAAGTATTATTATTGCTCTATCAACTCCAAATGATTGTCTTACAGACAGTAAGTCATTTAATTGTGCTTTACTATAAGGAAAATACATACTGCCTTCTTCAGTTGTGAAAAGCACTTACTTGGGTGTAGTTGAAGCTAGAGCTACAAGGGGGTACTCTGAGTAAATTAAGCATTAAATTGCCCATATAGAGGGATAAATCTGGAAACAGCTATGGACAGCTGAAGTCTCATTGCTTGCTTAAGATGGTGGTAAAACGTCATGGCACCAAAGGTCAGTTTGTCATTGAAGCTGCTGAGAGAATAAGCTCACAAGGTTTCCCAAGCTGAGAAGTCTGATGAAGATTTGGTATGGAAAAACACAAGCAAGAAGATGATCCTTAGAGAGGAGCTTGGTCACTTGAGAATGTAATTTTGGATCTAAAAAATAATATTGTCCTATGATACAGACTATCATGATACCATGTGTGAAGGCAACCACCTTCATTACAGCAGAAAACTTAAGGGAACTATTATATCCTAATTCACTAATCCATATTTAATAGAATTTACCTCTCAGCACATCCTCACAGAACAACCTTATCATCTCTGGTGCAGTGGGAAATGCAGAGTAATGCACAAATTCCTGTCTATTTCAGTTCTTTGCCAACAACTTGCACTCTGAGGCTGGCCCTTTCTCAGGGAAGAAAAGCATAAACGAATGAAGATAGGTGTTGATGACAGAGGAAAATGTTATCTTGAGTTTATTAAAAGCTGTAACAAGTGAGAGCAAAGCAAAAAGAAGGTTGAAGAGAAATTAAGAGGGCAGCATGCATGCTTTAAAAAAAGGCAAAGCAACCCAACCTGTAAAAGAAGATGAAAAGAGAGAACTTGTTTTAGTATATGCAGCCTTTTTAAGTAGAGGCATCAAGCTGGCTCAAGTAAGGGAGTAAAGCAGGGGAACAGGGCAAAAAACTGGCAGTGCATTTTCAGGCAGTATTTTTTAACTGGCATCCCACTTTGTATTTATCTAATGAGAGGGAAAGAGGAGGGGAGGAAAAAAGAACCTAAAATCTCATGCAAGCACCTTACCCTCCCAAGAAGCAGAAGGGAATGCAGATTTTTCAGCTACTGATATGAGTCCAAACTTAAAATTAAGGAAAAATTACATCTTAAGTTTTACATTTATAGCATCAACACTGATCCTAACTGCTAGACTATTCACAAGAGTAATGTTCCATAATGTTCCATGTTCAAGCTCAGCTAAACCCCCTTTTAATAAAAAAAGGGAAAAGAGACAAATTTGTAACTGTTCTTTTATTTGTGCTTGAAAATTCTGACAGTAGTGCCAAGGGTCATTGTTGTATTGGACATGACAAGCAGTAAATCCAGTTTACAAGAACTGGGATTTCACATGTAGATCTTTGTACTTTGTATGGGAGGGAAGTTACTGGTAACTCCCTTTAGATTTATAAGGTTAAAATGACCCATAGTATGAAAAAGTGAAGTATACTGATGAAAGATGAACTGTATCTTCTACTATAACCTCACTCACTGTCCAAGGTTGCAGAAATGCCCCCCTCCCTCCAAGGCTATGGCAGCCAAAAGGCATTTCACCAATGAATTAGAAGTTAACAATGCCTTTCAAATGAAGTAGCTCACCCTAGCCACAGCCCTCAAAGGAAAAAAAAAATGGTGTGGTGGCTGGCAGTGAACTTTCTTAGAACAACTAAGCTGTAGAGCTTGTTGTCTGGCAGAACTAACATTTCTTGAGGCTGGAGTGAGTAGAGTGGAATGATGAAAACATTCCTTTCTCCAAATACAAATCTCTCCCTAAAGAGCATCTCACTGAAAACAGGAAGCCACCTTCTAGCTTGATGATTCAGAGTTCTGAAAATAAATGGGTTTGGAGGGTATTTAAAAACAAAAAAACCAAACCACACACCAAAAAACAACCCGTAACTCCCCCAAAAACCCAAACACAAGGAAAAAAAGCAGCAAAAAAATCCACATTTATCTGTTGTTTGAATCCCAGATACTGCAACACTGACAACAAAATCAAGACCACAAAACAACTCTGCTTACAGTTGCAGACTAAGAATGTAAAGTTTGTTGACAAATGGAAGTGTCATTGCAGAGCATACTTTATAGAACAGAGAAGCAGGTTTTAAGAACCTTCAAGTTGTTCATAAACCTTAGAAAGAAAAGCAGGAGGTGTTTGAGACTCAGAATAAGAACCTAACTTGATCAAGAGCTCTGCTTCTCTCACACTAGCTCAGAGAACAACATACAACTGCTTTTTGTTACATATTTGAACCACCTTTGCTTTTATTCTCCTCCCCACACACAGGCAAAATAAAAGCTGTACATTGAAGCAGAGCCCAATGCTGTTTAAAACTGGACAGAAAGCTCTGTCCACACTGATGCTGGGCTGCATCTTCATAGTATAATCCAGAAAGTGCTACAGACAGCAGTATGAAGACCACTGGTTTTGACCATTCACACCCAGAAATAACTTTCTTGTTGATGTCTAAACTGAAATCTAGAAAGTACAGTGTTGTGGCAAAACCCTCCCCCCCACCCCGCCCCAAATTATTCCCCAAACTGGAAAAGATTAGAAAACTCTGGAGAAAAACAACAACCAAAAAAAATCAAGTTTGATGAATCCATATTTTGTTTAAGAGCATTTTAAGAGATCCTTATCTTTTTTCACCCACGAGGAAACAGCAACTCTATTTACACCAGAGAAGGAGAAAAATGCACAATTTAATCCAAATTCCTCCCACCTCCCATTTCTAGCATCACAGTATCAGTACATATTATGAAACAAACTCAGTATCTAACTCTACAATGCTTTTCCAGAAGTTATTGTCTCTTAGAGGAGCAGTTTTGGGTTTACAGTTCATTCATCTGGACTTCTGAAAACATCTTGCAACGTCTCAAAATATTCTTGTAAATTAGGCAAGTAGACATTCATTTTTACAGAATAATTTGAGAATGAAAAAGGGAATTATGAACAAGGTATAAGAAAAAAAAATTATACTGCAAGGAAAGAATTCCTAATAGGAAGAGTGCAATTCCATTAAATAATACTTCTATATTTCAGGACATAAACATTACTTTAACCATAGAGAGTTCAGACATTGAAATACTGACATACACCAGATTAGGATGGAATTAAAGCAGTCACAGCCTTTGTGTGCACTGGAAGCATAAGCTAACTTTACAAGCAGTTAACACAGGTGTATTCACACTGAATTGGGAAAATGACTGCATTAGTTGTCAAAATCTGCATGTTTCCATCCCAAGCTTTGTGAGAGGTGTTCTGTTTCTGTACAGGTAGCTCAAGCGTGAAGTTCTTAAGCGCTGGTGCACAGAGCAGTTATCCTGGAGATGGGGAAACGTTCAGCCAAAGCTTTCAGCAGACACGAGTCTTTTTCTAGCCCTGGTAAGTGGTTACACAGCTCAAATTCCTGTGGGGAACTGGATGTTCACTTCCTCAGCAGGCACAGCTTCCTATGCCACAAATTACTTAGATATGAAGAGATTTCTTTCATAGCTTTTTTTTTCCTTAATGCTCCATGTCCATCGCTTTCTCAGCATCTTTTTGTCCTGCAGCTTTCCTTTGCCAACCAGGACACTGCTGCCTTGAAGCTTCCCTAAGTTTTCCAGGAGAAAAATACTGGGATTTAGGTGTTACTTGTGTTGTGATGGGTTGGCTTTACAAATCTGTCCTAAATTTTAAGTATAGGGGGTTGGGTGGGGAGGGGAGAGTGTTTCTCTTTTTTAGCACAATCTTTAGGTGGAAAAGCCTAGAGTTTCTGAAAATTTAACTTCCCTGAAGGTTGATCAAATTGACTACCACTAATGCTGAGGAATTGCACATTTACAATTCCACAGAGCAACTTCAGTATGGAGCTTTCAGGACAAAACTGGATGTTCTCTAATCAGTCCACTTTGGCTGGACACTGACAGCAGACCAGGGCCTCCTGTCTGATATTATCAAAGGATTTTCTCTCCCTCCCACACAATGCAATCTGTAGAGCTGCCTGGAAAAGAAACACATGAAAAAGACCAATAAAAAGACAACTAGGACATAAAAGTGTCATAAGACCTGAATAAGCAGAGGTTTAAAATGAAAGGAGGAAAAATACCAATCAAGGATGAAGGTACCTAGTGAAAAAAAAACCAAACCAAAAACCAGAGCATCCAGAGCTCCCATCTGATAAACTCTGAGGATCAATCGGGATGCAGAGGGTACCAAAAAGGTATTGATGGGGATCAACCACCATATGTTCTGTTCTCTAATGATCAACACAAAGGAATTTCAGTCTTAACTCTGACTCTGCACAGTGCAAGAGTGTTATTACCTCCATGAAACAATGGTGGAGACTGCTGGAATTCCCAGCAGGAAGGATCAGCTGGGCTCCTTAATTCACTTTGGGCAGGGTAAACGATCCCGAGCTTACCGGTATTAGCTACCCTAAGCTGATGGAATCTGCAGGGATGGATTAGAACAAGCTCTGATAATTCTGTGCCAGAGAAACAGGAGGTACCAAGTATTTGGGTGTGACATGAATTTTCAGCAGCACGGCCAAGATCAGGAAATCATCCACAGTCCACACATTCCACTTCACAGTCCAACAGTGTTAACAAGGTATTTCAAGTCTGCAAAACTCCCCACTCAGTACCACAAGAATTCTCTTCTGTGGATTTCCTTCAAACCAAGCAAATATGGTTTCATCAGGCAGAAAAATCATGTCTTCTCCCAGGAGATTTTTTAGTTTTTTCTACATTAAGCCAATTTGAACAATGAATTCTTCCTGGAAAGAAGGAAAACAGCAGGCAACATATTTTCAAGTTCCCAAAGCAGCCACTGATAGTCTAAGCTTTCAAAAGATATTTTTCTGTTAGACTCTCCCTTGCTGCAGAACGTGGAATATTCCAAGTCCAGAACTCTTAAGTGAAATTTCAGTCAGGCAGAAATTCATCCACCCTAGCACATGGGAAACTATTAGAAGAATTATCTATGGCATGTATTTGTCAGAAGACAAAGTCATTATGGTTCCTTCTCATCCTAAGATGTATGAGTCTGCACTGTGCAAGAGATTTAAACCCAGTATTTACTAGCACTACTGAAACACAAAACATTCAAGTAGTATATAACTGTAATGCAAGCCCTTGCATGGCAATCCAAATTTATTGAACTACTGATGCTAAGTCATACAAAATTGCACCACTTTAATTAAGGCTTTTAGTTTACATTTGGCCACCTCAAAAGCAGTTGTAACATTAGGTTGGTCAATTTAAATACTGTGGCTCCCTGTTGGATATACACACAATCTTTACACCCAAACGTTAATGCATACAAAGCAACAAGGCATTGTTAAATAAATCAGCAAAAGTTAATTACTGCAACTTAGGCCCTGTGACCAATTACACATGATTAAAATTACTTCCCACATTCACATCCACAGTACTCTTCCACCATTTAACATCTCAACCAAAACGTTACACATGTAAAACAATCACTAACAGGCAAAAGTACTAAACCTGTATATTTGGTATTGCAAATACACTTATGCATGAGCAAGCAAGGGAATTCACAGTGAGAATCTACAGCTGCAGAAGCCCGAAAAATGATTTACAAAAAATTGTTAAATCATTAAAAAATCGTTTTTAAAATATACACTTCTTGTTGTAGACCCCCACTGTACACACAACTATAAACATTGTTCCCTATGTAAACAAGGAAAAGGAAACATACAAGAAAAGGTTGAAAAGTCTGGACATTTCCTTCCCAACAGATATTAAAGGCCATGTCTTTAGTCAGACGTTATACTGAAAGGACTCTTAAAGACTAGATCACTGTCTCCACAGGTTTCTCCTAAAATTAAAAAACTATATAGCTGTTGTGTTAATCAAAGCCGTTTGTACAATACCATGATGATGATGATCCTGTATCTCTTTAAAAAAGTTACAATAAGCTACAAATACCGATGAAGCAAAGTTATCTGGAGTAGTCTATAGAGGAGCTCTTTGGACTTTCTTTTATTATGCTAAAATAGTGGTGCTTTTTAGGATTTACATTATTGTACTCTCCAATAGAAAGTGGGGATTGTTGAAGTATACAGTACACAGTTTTCATACATGTACAACATTGGTGGATGAACAATGTCTCTTATCAGTAATACTGGATGTAGGCTCTGGTTTTACCAGTTGCATACACTTAGAATATTTATAAGTAAAAATCTCTCATGACACTGGAAAGTGATTAGAATGTGCAAACTGATGTAGTAGCTTTCATCCATTTCTTAAAGGGTACCACCACAGGAAAGTCCATTTAAGATGTTGGTAGGTTTAATAAAGTTGGAATGCTGGCACTGTTGAATTGGGCAACAGTTCTTCAGACCTGAAACAACAAAACCAGAGGTTAGTACTGGCAACTATTTGTTGCTGCTCTTTAGTTACACCAGCTAAACCAGGAACTAGCAAAGTTCTTTACAAACAGAAAATAACCTTTATCAGTTCTCCTCCATCATTTCTGCTGCAAGTACACATACAAATAACTGCTGCAAATTCACATACAAATAACAGACCATCTCCATGAGTAAAACTGAATTGGGATTCACAGGGTGATCCAGGCTGAACCACGGCAGTAGCATTTGATAGTTTTGCTGACAGTGTGACAGTTCCAGAGACTTTAAAAACAACATTTGGAGATTAAAAGCTCCTGAATCAAGTGTCCTGTTAAGGAAGTGGAGCAGCCATTTCTGACATCCTCAGCTAATGCCTTTGGAACCCTCTCAGTTTTACTCTGAACTGATTCAAGTTGTTCAAATTAAGTTTTTAATATTAATACCCAAGAGAGTTAAAGATGGCACTGACTATTAATACAAACCTACAAACTTGACAGCTACCAGGAACCTCCAGTATATCAAACTGGTCTATTGGATGACCAAATAATGGATCCTAGCACACAAGTAACCAAGTAACCAATAAAATTTAAGAGGAATCAAGATGTACAGGCAACCTGCATGATGCCAGGTGAATCAAGAGACACCTCTGCTCACACTACAGCTTGCAGGTGGAAAGAGGCCAACAACCTGCCCAAGAACAAGTTGCAGGGAAAAGAATCATGCCTGTCAACTAACTCCTGACAAGGCTTGCTCAAAGAGCAGGCTGGAGCTTGCTTGAGCCTTCAGCAGCATCCTTACAGCATGGATTTAGTCAGGCAGAAAATCAGGCAACTGCCAACGAGTAAGAAACTGACCTAGTAACCAATAGCTCCAGGTCAAATATTTCAAGTGTTACAGTGATTACTTTACTGTTCCCTTCCAAATATACCATTTACTATGCAGCACATAAAACACCCATATTGTCCAAAGACATCAAGATAAATTCCCATGGCATCATGCAAACATACACAGGAGTTCAAAGAAAAATGCCATTTTCCCATGCAAACAGCAATCTTTTACACTACACTGCTGATCACTGAGCTCTTGAAGAAATCTGTTTCCCAAAGTTCCAGTGTTGAAATATCAGCATGAATGTTGTTCATTTGAGCTCTCCCAACATCTTAGTTTGAAAAATCAAAATGGATACTAGCATAAGAGTGTATCTTGCATGGATTTGACTAGCAGGAAGGCTGTATCTTGCATGGATTTGACTAGCAGGAAGGCTGTATCTTGCATGTGCCTGCAGTTCTGACTCTGGAGTGGCAAAATAAAGACCACCCAGATTTGGACAACAAGGCGAATGACGACATTTCACTGCTGCCCTGCACCACCAGCTCCCACAGCTCTTCAGGGCTTTTTGTTGGGGTTGTTTTGCTTGGTTTTCATGTCCACAACCCACATCCACTGTTGCAAGTGCTCACCTGGCTCAGAGCTACAGTACAGCCGTGCATTAAAGTAGCTGACACGAGGACTTTTTGCGCGCTTTGCCAGGCACTGGAGTTTTTCTGTTAATTTGTCGCACGAGGTCGTAAAAGATCTGGGAATGTAAAAAGCAGATGGTTACTGGGATTGAGAGGCTTCTCTCACAACCCTCGAGTCTTCACATGTAACATTCAGATACTTGAGAACCCCTCTAAATATTTAGTGATCACCAAGTGAAATTGCATATGTAATTAATACCCGCTTGCTTGGTTTGTTTTCCTGTTTAAGATGATTTTCTGTTAAGGGTTCTCCACTTGAAGTGAAGCAAACTGGAAAAGCCCCCAGAATCTGCAGCTATTTATAGGTCAAATTTATCTGATCACACATGATCTATGACACAGTGATCAACTACTAAATGCCATTACTTGATGTTTTGGCACCGAGGTGGAGAATCAGGCCACAGCTTTAACTCAAATCACTCCAAGGCTATTCTTATAAAGAAAGTTCTAGTAAGTTTTAACTACGTATTTTAATGGCAACCCAAGTACACTGCACATTCAGTAACAGTCTTATATTTGAATGAGATCATGCTTTTCCAGATCCTTTAAAAATATACTGAAGTCTAGAGAATTAATTCAGCAGCCTCTCTAGGATTACAGCATGACATAAGTGTAACATTTCCTAGAAAAGGAACCCGTGTATGAGTGTCTCTCACACTTGGAGGCTCCTAGAATCCTAATTAGAACATGATTTTGGTGAAAGGCTAATTTAAGACAAGTCTGCACACTACAATTAAAGAGCATCTGTCTCGTTCATAACTGACACTGTTCCAATTATTGCTGCTCCTAAATCAAGAGAGTCCTCATCCTAAAACCAGCCCACCCGCTTCCTAAGCAGCAAACATTCCAACAAGGGCTTTTAGTACTTGATGGAAGTTCTAGTTTATTAAACATATGACTTTTCTCTATTTAAACAGATTAATTTGTATTTAAGAAAGACAATAACTTCCAGAAATGACCAACTAATTCAACACACATTACTGATTTTTAAATTCAGCTGTGCTTAAAAGCCACCAAACTCTTGATCACATCCAAGTCTTGCACAGAGGCCCTTTTCAACTTGATTGATGCTGCCAACAATGTTTTCCAGAAGACACAGTGAACTGTAGAGTTTATCTCAACATTCAAGCTGTTCCAGAAATGTAAATACTAACACAGCTTCTTGTTCTAAAAAACTTCTGTATGCCTTTCTTTTTTGCTGGCACCTCCACTGGATAAGGCAACTTGAATTGCAGCAAGTCCCAAAAATGCCTGTGTCTGATCAGTCACCTAGATCCTGCTAAATTAGCAAGTGGCTAGGTAGTAAAAAAGCACCAAAACAACCAAAAATAAAACCAACAAAAGAAACAAAAAACTCCCCAATGTAACAAACAAAAAACACACAGACTAAAAAAACAAAAACAAAAACAAAAAACCACCATTGCTCCCTTTTTTCTTTACAGAGCTGCTGATTTGTGACAAAATCCCTAAGATTTTGTTCTTACCATCTCAATTTAGTATCAAATTACTTAAATCCAATAGTTTTAAGGAGTTAAGTCTCTTAAAAAAAAAGCACTCCAGCAGTACATTCTCAGTTGATAGATTGTATCAACTAGGGAATGGAAAATGAAGAAAGTATTTATCCCAAATTCATATCAATGTAATTTGAAAACTAATTATACTAAAATTAATATACTTTGAGAAAGTCCCAAATCAAAGTTCAATACATCCCTTAATAGAAGTATCTCAAATTCTCACTAAAGCAGGGTGCAGTTTTGTCCACTACAGTGAATGTTATGAATACTTGTTAGTTTTTTCTTGACCAACAGTAAATATTTGGTTACCATAACACAGTTTTCCATCCTTGTCTCCCTGCCACTCCCCATCCCCATAATTAATGAGCCTTACCTCGTTAACATTTATCTTTGATTTTGCAGAAGACTCTAGGAATGCACAGTTATTCCATTGCCTTGCTAGGTTCTGACCTTGTTCCTTTCCCACAACTCTTTCATCTTCCAAGTCACACTTATTGCCAACCAGAATCATAGGCACCTAAAAATGCAATTTAATACCAGCAAAGAAATCATTAGCAATTTGGGAAGGCACAATGGAAATGCACACCTTAAACCCTACCCTATTCCTCACAGGATCCTGACTTCCAGAATAAAGAGGCTGGAAAAAGCAGCATGTACTGGGTAGCATGATGAAGGAGAGTAAAGCTCCTTTCACCCACCCTCATTCCAACCTCTCAGTGCTCTTTCCAAGAGCACTTTGCTCACACAGCTCTTAAGAGGGGGGAAGAAACATGCTACCCACCAAAACTGCCAGCTACAGAACACACTGACCTGACCTGTGTTGCAAGAAAAGGCTCTCATCCAGAGTTGAGGTACTTTGGGTTTTTTTCTTCCTTTTACCAGTTTAAGTTTCTCCCAAATTCAAGTGTGGAAAACCAGATTTGCAACATTTTGACCATTTAAATTCCCCTCACTGAGAAAGCAACTCATGTCTAAGCTCTGGCATGGGAAAATCTTCCTGTAAGTTTTGGTAAGAACAGAGGTTGTTAACTTGAAGCTTATTATCTTTCTCCTGATACCATGGAATTGATTTCAAGACTGAGGGGAGTGTTCTAAAAAGATACACTCAAAGCATATATTATTCCAAGGAAATACTACCAAAATACTATCCAAGAAAGCTTCTGCTAGCAGCATAAATATGCCATGGAAGCTAAAGTTTGAAACAACAGTTATCTTGTGAACAAGGCTACATTCTGGCTAGGAAAGGTATGTGCAACTGAAATACTACCCTCTTCAGGTATGTTTGTGATAAGGGGTAATGGATCCCTTCTGAAGAAATCTGCTGCACACAGGAAAAGCTGCAAAGCTTAGAGTTGCAAGGTGGTTTCTATTACAGAACTCACAATGAGCTTCCCTGAAGCTGAAACATTTAATGCATTGTGTGCCTGCTGACAGCAGAAGCATGTGGATCTAGACAGTAAGGAAGGCATCAGCATTTCCATGAGCAGTTTAAGGAGACCATAAAGAGCAGTGCATATTGAAAAAATTAAAATGCTTTTTAAAAAAAATTAACTGATAGTAACAAAGAATCAAGTTGTCTCTATAATCACCCAGCAAGTTAGAATTTCTCCAGTTTGCCTGGAGTGATGCATTTCTCCACTATGCATCTCCTGGTTGATCTGTCCCAGTTTAAAGCTGGGAAGCTATCTGATCACAGTGTATACAACACCTGGAATGAGAACTCCAAGTACTAAGCATTTTGAGAGATACTCACATCATCAGTGTCTTTGACTCGAAGAATCTGTTCTCTTAGATCCTGTAAATCATTAAACGTGGACTGTGCTGTGATGGAATATACTAATGCAAAACCTTGCCCATTTTTCATGTATAGGTCCCTCATTGCTGTAAACTGTTCCTGTAATTAAAAAAACCAAACAAAACCAACAGATGTTGCATTCAGTTTGCACTTTCTTTGCAGAAAAGCCTGACCAGTGTGCAAAGATTTAGATACATCAGGTCACAAGTGGATCACCCCCTGTAAGCTGAGCAGTATTTTCCAGTTTGACTATAAGTATTACAGTAAAATGAGCCACTTTTAAAGTATGGCATTTTCAACATGATTTGAGGTGGCTGAGCAATATCTAAATATTTTTCCAGGATACAGCCCACGGCAAAGTCACAGGAACACTAGTTTCATAAGAGAAAAGAGGTACAGAAGAAGGTAAAGCAGCATCTGTAGATTACAGAAGTTGCATTCCTCCTAAATTGCTCCTTAGAGACTTCTTCCCATCTCCTGATCATTCTTTGAAACACACTGCAAAGTAAATGCATCCCTTTTCAGTCTGCATTGTGTAGCCTAGGCACTTCCCTGGGTTAAATTCTACTGGAATATTCAAGGAGATTGACTGGAGGATGGAGAAACTCAATAGACTTGTCACACTTCCTAGAATCTGGTGACAACTATGACACTGCATAGGAAGACTTGCTGATGGGACTTCTCTCCCTGGTTGAAAACCCTCCCCAGCATGACTGCAGAAGATCATTTTCCTCTCTTGCCTTGCTGCCCTGGCAGGTCTGGTGCCTGATCAATCACTCACCAAGTCCCTAGTTTCATGCCTGGTGAAAAGTGCCATTTATTTCAAGAGAACAGCCACTCCATCTTTATGGTTTTCCACTGCCTTACTCTGGCAGTGTTTAAACAGGTTCATGTGCAGCAGACTACTGTTCCAAGTTGCACTCCAAGGGCCTGGAGCTTACCCTCACTAGAACCAATGAAGGAAATGATTTTCAGTCACTCTGGAGCTGGTCACAGAAAAACCCTGACCAGTCTGCAAAGTGTTGGAATAAACCCTGTGCTTTGAGTTCCCATAAGCTGACTACAGCAATACTATTTTTATCCCAATGTCAGAGTACATCTCACAGACAAAAGGAAAAGGAGAAGTGAAGAAAGCTTCTCTACAGCAGCAGGAATCAAACGTGAATAACCACTGGGCAGAAATCTTCCTCCAGGCAATATCAACCAAATCAGTAGCACCACCTCTTTGAAATGTTAACCTCACATCTCCCCTTTTACAGAGCTTGAGCTTGCAGTTATTTTTGCTGCTGCAATACTCAAGTTTTGTTGAAATGTTAGCAAATTAAAGAACATCCTCCAATCCAATGCACTGACCACAGCTGCTCTTGAGAGGATGAAAAAGGAAATGTGGCATCATTTACCTCCCTACAGCTTTTGCTGCTTTTACCACTCTTCCACACCAGCATTTAGGAAATTTGGGATACATACCGTTCCTGCAGTGTCTAGGATTTCAAGCATACACTGTTGTGCATCTACTTCAACTTGCTGTCAAGAAAGAAAGATGTGGTTAGAGGTTTTTTTTTTTTCCTCTTTGCAACTCTCCAAAGCCACCAGAAATGGTGTGATTTTAATAAGCAAATTCATAATGCATAAAGCACCAGAATGGCTTCAGAAGTTTGTATGGATATAGGCTTTGAAACCAGCAGGAAGGAAGCTTTCCAAGAGTCCTGGTGACATTTCAAAAGCAGAGGCAGCAACCAAGTGCCACTCTGGGATTCCTGATTATTAAACAGGCTGCTACATTTGTAATGATGGTTATCAGCAACTAGCACAGCTAATTTCTACTTCTTTCAAGGATCATTCACAGATCCAAATAAAGAGTACAGGTGAAAGCCAGAAAGTTGGATTGGCATAGTAATGCTCATTTAACAGTCATTCAGATCAACCAAAGAATAAATAGTACACAGCAAACAATAAACCAAGCAAACCACAAAGAGTGGTGTCCCCAAACAAGCCTTTAGTGACACTAATTAGGTAACTGATTCAGCTTAGAAAAAAAAAAAAAAAAAAGAAAAAAAACCTCAAAGAAGCTGGATCAGTTTCTGTAGCTATTTCAGTTCCTCTATCCAGTTTCTACCTCAGGAAATAAAAAAAGGCTGTGAGGGCAGCAAAGGACACAGAAGTGCTCTCAAGCTATTTCAAGCAGGCCACCCACTTTTTTTTAAAGCTACTGGTACACTTCCCTTGTTTCCTTTTGCAAGTAGAATTTCTAGTTGGCAGATCAGCACTCAAATTCATGTCCCCTAATTCCAAATATATGCATTATCACTACTTTTAACTTTGAGCTTTTCTTTTGTATCTAGATTTGAGCTTAGGGGGTGGGAAAGAAGAGTATTTCCACCCCCTCACACCTTGCACACATCCCCTAGGGATGGAGATTCCTTCAATAACCTCTATTTTAGCATGTATTGCTGACAAAGTTATTCAGCTCATTAAGCAGCCTCTATTGTTTTTCTAAACAAATATTTGGGGAGTATACCAAGGCATCAAGTTTCAAGACTTTGTGTTCAATCATTTAGTTCCAAACAAACTTAAAATATTTCAAGCCACATCCTCTCTGCTTCAAAGATTATAAAATTAGATTTAATATTAATAGCAACTATCAAACAATATATTTTCAAGTCACCCAAGTCAAGAAGCAAGGTAGAATTGCAACTAACAATGACAACATAAAATTCTGTCCAGAGTTAAGCAAGACTCAACAATCTGCCTAATTAGAAAAGAATACAAAGAGATATTCCTAGTTACTTAATGACCAAACCCAAAAGGAACATTCTAAGAGCTTTGCTTAAAAAAAATAATTAGCAAAAGGCAAAATTTCTTAAGATGGTTTTACTTTTTTTCAGGCTTCCATGGAAACAATCTTTGGAAAAATTCACCCAGCAAACATGATGAATCTAGTATGACCTGAAGAATGTAAATAAATAACAAAGGAAACATTTCACTTGAGGACAGCTTTTGAGTGCTCTGGAGTCATTTATTGGGACTGACCCAGCAAAGGCCTGCACCAAACATTCCTGCTCCTCTAATAAAGTGGCTACATAGAATTTGGTTTTGCTGTTGTCTCTTCAATAATAGTTGTAGCTTTGGCTGGAAGCCCACAGGCTTAAAACAGACAGATTTTTCCAGCATATAGACTTGTATGAGGTAAAAAAAAAAATAATAAAAAAAACCAAAACAAGTGTGAAATGTCATTTTGCTCTCTATTTTGCACTAATTCCTCTTCTGTTTGGAGGATAATCTGCTGCCTATAGGGCAAAAAAAAAAAAAAAAGTAAAAAAAAAAAATAAAAAAATGAAGGAGCTGACACAGCCCAAAACTGTTCTGCTTCAGCAAATGGTTAACTCCTTTCATAGCAGTCCAGATGTAAACTATCTTAGCCTGGAATATTAATCATGGTCTGAGCTGAAACTGAGGAGTGAGCAATATGGAGATTCAAGATGATGTGAGCAAAATCAGACTCTTCAGCCTGTCGTGCTGAAGATGGGAAGGGAGAAACTAACAGGCCACTTCCAGTGTTTGCTCATTCATTTATGATAGGTTTGTGTTCACTTATTAATAAAACAGCTACTCATCTAATGACAGCACATCAAGCTATCAGTTAAATTGTTAAGATAACATTAGAATGCCTCCAGTGTTCTAAAGGTGTGAAGTTGTTTTCAATTTTCCTAGCAGCAAAGCAGCTTAGAAACTCCAACATACAAGTCCAAATCTACCTGCAGATACTAACATGCATACAAACTAATAATAAATATTATAAAAAATAAAAAGTGGTAGTGAATTTTACCTAAAAACGAATAATATCACTGGTTCCTGATTCTGAGAGTGAAACTACCATTTTTTTACTGACTGAAAGTACTAAGCTTAAGCATCAAAAAGCTGGTCTTAAAAGGAATAATTCAACAACACCTTTATATTTCAAGCCTGTTGTTACCTGATGCTCAGTGGCATTACCAGGCATACCCTTTTTTCAAGCAAGGACTCAACTATTTGACTGTGTACTGCAGTTCTAAAGCTTCTGCAGCAGAAGAGGACTCTTCTGCACTCACCTTTCTGTAGGAGTCTTCTATCGTGGGGTCGTATTTTTCAACAAATATTCCTTGAACAAACTGTACAGTCTGCAACACAAAAGTTCTTGTAAGAAAGATTCTTCTAAACGTTGCACACAAATTACTGCTCTAGGGGCCAGGGCATTTCTGAAGGCAAATTAAGTGACTGATGTGACTATAAATCCTAGGAAACACCAGGATGTTAGATGTAGATGCCTATTTCACTAAGTACTGTTAGATGAAGCAATGCTACACCTTCCTTTTCCGACTCTCCCTGGGAGCACAGGAATTCAAAGCATGCATCCATTTAAGGTTTGTCTAACTCTTGGAACCATGATTAGTTGAATAGGATACTAAACAGCTGCACAGCTTTTATGTTTGCATTTAGAATTACTGCATCTTCTGCTACTTCTCTGCCAGCCCAGGAATTAGTCAAGAGACTACTGCCAGCATTTACTACTCTGAGCTAGACTCAGCAGGACATTCCTGGGTACCTAGCACGTAGGAGGCTTTTAGCACAAGACTCATTGGCCAAGTCAGGGCAGACAGGTTCAAATCCAGAAATGCTGCAGTAAGATAAAGAATTCAGAGGTGAAGGAGAAAGTTCTTTCACAGTCTAATGCTCTGCAATTAAGGTTTTCCTTTAGGAACTACTTGGGAAGAGGATAGTTCTTACCCAGAGTACTCTCTAGACCTTGCTTTATGATAAAGTGCACAGTTAAACTCAAAGATACAGAGTGGGTAGGCTGAGAACATCATATTCTGTGAACTTCAAGTCTAGTTCAGACTAAACTTTTCTATCATAATTTAAATGAAGTGCACAAGCTCTTTGGTTTACAATAATCCACCTGTCACAGCTGTACACCTACTTGCAGGGAAAGATGTGGAAAACATGCTAAACTGGCTACAAACATCAAATTTTAATTTGTATTTGCATTAAAAACAGTAAAAAAATAGTGCTTTAGAGACTATCAAACAAACAGCACCCTGAACACCTTTCTAAAGAGGAGTTACCAAATCCAAACCAGTTCACTGAAGAAGCCTGATCTCCCACAGATAGTAGGTAGTTTGGGCTACCCAGTAAAGACACAGACCTTAATGCTGTGGCTACACACTTCACTGGGTAACACACACACAGAGCCCTGACCAAGCACAGTCAACTCACCCCCTAAAAACCAGCAGTATGCCAGAGTGCACCAATGGATGCAGACACACCCAGTAGAAGATGTACCTGTTCTAGCCAGGAACCCTCAGCAGGTACATGTATGTTTACTGGGCACACTTAGAAGAAACAGGAGTTGTAGAGAGTGCAATATAGAAGAAGAGAGAAATGAGAAGCCCAAGAAAACATTTGTAATGCCTTCAGAGTACTCACCAGAGCAGACTTTCCAACACCTCCAGAACCAAGAACCACTAGCTTGTATTCACGCATGATGCAAGAGATAAATCACCCTCAGTACCTGAAACACACAAGAAATTCTTCACCATTCTGATCCACAGGACACCTATTTTAGCATTACTACAGTACAGCCACTGTAAGACTCTGCATATGAACGGTTACATACTGGTATCAGCTGGAAAATGCAGGAAATACACCATTATACCCAGGTATAAATTCAACAGGACGTGATTTTAATTCTTTACACAATATGGAACTGTGAACATCTATTCAAGACACAGTTAGTTATTGAATGATGCTACTTTCATATCTGGGATGAATAAAGTACCTCCTAGGTTTTCTTGTTACTAGGATTTTAACATATATAAAATAATCACTAATAATCTGTTACCTAAACTATTTTCATAGTCAAGATAGTATTAAAAAGATATTTTTATACCCCATGAAATGGCAATTTAGAGAAAAGGCAAGAACAGAGTAAGACTCTGTAATGAAGACCTCAGTATCATGCTCTTGCCAAAATATCAAAGATTATCACAAAATATCTTGCCATAAATGTCAAGGAGTGCACAGGTACTGGAAGCTCTGCTCACATCCATGCACATGGATCACCTCCTCAGAGGCCTCTGGGTGGATTCATCTCCTTTATTTGCAGCAAGGAGGAATCAGGCACAGAATTCATTTCCTCCAAGTAATCCACCTGCATTACAGCACAGCACCCAGAAACCTACTAAATCTCCTCTCAGCTACAGTCACAACAACCATTAAGGTATTTCACAGGTTTCTCAAGACCTGTCATCCACTCACAAGAATTTGCTTGCACTAGGTATTTTGCAGCAGCAAACCAAAAACAATATTCCCAAGAGCCACAGAAATGCCTGAAGAGCTTGTAGATTTACAACCAGTATATTCAGAGCATTGGAGAGATTTATTGGGTAAACAGCTGCTAATGTTTGTTAACCTGTTGTACAGATGTCATAAACTTGTCTGAAGTTCACAGCTACTATGTCCTCTCCTTGTCCATCCCCAAAACTTTGCATATCCCATCATTTTTAATTACACATATATAAATTATTTTGCTCACAGGAGCTGTCATGCATCAAATGTCTCCATGCTCCACTGAAGAACTGAGAGCATGGTAACAACAACAAAAAACCCCAACAGAATGGGAAGCTTCTTTAAGCAACAGCACCTCTTTATTTACATTTTCACTTCTCTGAAATAACATCCCAAGTTTGCATCTCCTGCCCCAAAGTTTGCCCTATATACAGAAAATACAGCCATGACACCACAATCCAGTTCACTAAGCAGTTTGATAAAGGGCTTAGTTAGTTGTTTGGTTTGGTTTTTTTTTCACTCAGTGGCCATTTTCAAACCATCAGCTCTTAGTGCAGCTCCAACAAAATGCTGCAAACCATCAGATACAGTATTTCCTCCACCTCATTACTGTGCTCTCACAGATATATTGAATCAACCCTACTGGAGTAAAGCTAACAGCTTCCTATTGATAAGAAACCATTACCCAAGAGGACAGAGCATGCATTTGCTCATTCTGAAACACTCAGATGCTGAAGTGTCACAGAGACAGAATTCTATCAGAAAATTAAACAGACCTCTCCCCAGCAAAGAAACATCTCTCAAAAAGAACAGCAGGATCCCAGAAAGCTTTTAAAAAAAAAAACAACCCAAACCAAAACCACCTTCTTAAGTCTGAAAGTTGATTTATGTTTTTCTAGATAACTAACTGAAGTTCTATTGACTGCAGTTGCAGAAATACTTGGGAACAATGGAAATACTGAGATTATTCCTCTCCTGGAATCCAGATGTGCTCCCCTGTCCCACACCAGCCAGCTCTGGCTGCCAACAGCAACCTGCCAGACCTGCCTGCTCATCTCTGCTGAAAACTGTCCCAGCAAAACGAAAGCAAGGCCACAGGTTTTGGGGCACATCTTTGGGTCACACTGCTCTAGAAAACACACCTCTACACTTGTGCCAGCAACTGAGCTCACAAGAGGAAGGTCTCAGATCCTTTCTGCAAGGGCTGTAGCACTTAGCAGATTGAATTGCCTGTTTTCTCCCTTCTCCAGCCCTGCAGAAAGTTGAAACCCTCCCCAGCTGAGGAACCCAGAGGATTTACAGAAAAATCAGGGCACCTCCATGTTAATGTCCCTCTGCCATCACTGATTAACTCCACTCTGGCAGAAGACTGAGACATCAAGAGGCCAGTTGCTATTTCATTCTTCCTGGACCACCAGAACCACAGACTATTTGGCACCACTGTAAATGTTCAGTTGGATCCACACACCTGCAAGTCCTCCAGCCTTTCTACAAATAAGAATAAAAGACTGTCTCTAACATTACTAAAACACCTTCCAAAATCCTGGTAAAATAAACATGTAACTACATGACTTGTCAGTTCCTTAAAACAAGCATTCAGTTATGCTTTTATTTTTGGAAAGGTGTCACTAGAAAGACAAATGCAGTGGGTACAGAGGAAATCCCATTACAGCAATCCAGGTGACCTGCAGCAATTTCACTGCCTTTAACACTTACAGCTAAATTTTTCAGTCTGAAGTTAGTAACTAAATACAGAGATATCAACAACAAAGGCTGACAGGAATTCAAAAGTAACAGAACTTAAGCAGCAGGTACCAAGTGTCTGTTTTACCCATTGCTCTGAGTCATTTCTTACTGAATTATCCATAATTAAATTCCAAATCCTGAAATAACTAACTTAAATATATCAATAATCAGAAATACAAAGCTAACAACATGGTTTTAGTGAGAGACTGGCAATTCCATTTTGGCTCTCAAACACGGATTTGGGAATTGAATGGAAGCTAAACCCTCTTTCAGCTTCCAGATCTGGAAGTTCAGCCCTAAATACCCATTTGTTAGACTCCACTCCAGAGCTGATTTCACTACTTTCAGTGGTGGTATTTAAAGCATATATATATATATATATATATACACACACACACACACACACTATCACAGCTTGCTGAGCCAATGTTAGTAAACTCTGAAGCACCCTACCTTGCAGTCACCTGACAGCATCTGAAACAACACAACTCATTCAGCCTCAAGCAAGATATTAAAAGTTCAACTGGTAGAAGAGATGCAAACTATAAAATCTGAGATGGAAGCTCAAAAATCTGGTGGATTTTGTTTTATGCTTGATAAAAGAAAATGAAAGAACTTCTCCAGCCATTCAAAATTAGATACTGGACTTGGCACATGCAATAGCTCTTGGGTTTCACTGTCACCCCCTCCCACCACTAAAGAAAACCAAAAGTAACTGGAAGAACTCTGGAACTATTTGCACTGTCAGGACACACCTCAATGGAGCACCTTAATAATCATTTTTAGCAGTCTACACCAACCAGTCACTTCAGTGACAGCCTCCAGTTCCACAGCTCTCAAAGCAATTGTACTAACTAGAAAAAGGATCCTGAGATGACACAATCTCAGTCCTTCAGATAAGGAGACAGGTTTACAGGTATCCTTGCACAACTACGGCATTCCAAAGCTAGAGCTGCATCATGGCATGGCCCAGAAGAGGAAAGGGTTAAGGCCAATAGTATCTTTCTATAGATTCCCCAGATCATCCAATCTCACACCTGTAAAATTAATATACTCAAAGATAAAAAAACAGATAAACATCCCACCTAAATTTGGGCAGCTGAGGAAAAGTATCCACTGAATCTCCCCAAAATTAGCTACAAAGAAGTTTAAACTTACTCCTAAAAAATAAAACAAGTAACCTGTTTGAATCTCTCTTCATTCAGCAGTCTCTTGAGAGACTCTTTGCTTGGCAGGCTGGCTACACTTAGGGGACACCCTGCAATCAGAGAGAGCAGTGCCAGCTTCCTTTGCTTTTGGATTTTTCTGCTCCTCCATCTCCAGGTAGGAAAATACTGACAACTGCAGCTCTAAGCAGGTGCTAAAGACACAAAGCACATGGGAAGGAAAGTGCCTTTTTTTTTTTCCCTTCCCTCTCAAGTGGAGCAGGCACTGGCTTTGAACAGCAGAGACATTTACATGCACAGAGAGCTGCCAAAACTAAACTCTGGAGGTGTGTAATGCAAGAGGAGTCTAGAAAGAGAAATGAGGGGAAATAGCATTTCCCCATCAACTGGATTCTGGAGCTGTCTCAAGCACAGAACCTCTCAGAAGTGGAGAGCTGATCTGCAGATTGCCTCCAATCCAGCTCCTGACACCTCACACTTGACAAAAGCTCTGCTGCCTCTGCAGCCTCTCATTACTCTTCATTTTACTTTTCCATCCTAATGCACATTTTCACTCACTAGTGTATTAATTTCACTGCTTAATGCTACTAAATTCATACTGCCTATGAGTTTTGGGTGGGTTTGTTGAGTTTGGTTTTTTTTGGTTGTTATTTTTGGTTGCTTGGATGTTTCTGTTTGTGTTTTTTTGTTTGTTTGGAGTTTGTTTTTTGAGGTTTTTTTTGTGTGTATGTTTTGGATTTTGTTTTTTTGTCGTTGTTTAGTTTCTTCTGTTGTTTGTTGGTTTAACTCCTTCAGCTTCAAATTGCTCTTTCTGAATCAACTTTGCTACCTGAGGAATGGGAAAGCTAATAACCCAGTATTTCCAAGTGATATTAAACCAAACAAAGCTGTAACTGGAATTTAGCCCCAGGCCAAAGACATGAACTAAATGCAGGCACTACTGGAAGATATCTCTTGAGACTTGCCTATGTGAACTAGTTGTTCAGGTATGGGATTAAAGAAATAGTCCCTCCCAGAACCATTATCACTTTCAGAAGGGATCATGATTATTCAGCACTTCAGACACCACCATCCTTGTTCATACCCTGATTTTCTGGTTGGATTGTGAAGCTGTAGTGTATTCACTACAATTTTCATAATGCTTCTGCCCCACCACATTCACCTCTCTGGAAGAGACACTTTGTTAGAACCACCCTGGGAACAGCACATTTATCTCTACTGTTTGCTTTAGGAAAAAAGTTCCAACTATTAGAATGACAGATGAAGCAATTACCCAACTGGTTTACCTGCTCACAGCAGTGGAGGGGGGGGGAAACAAATAACAAAGAGCACACAAGCTAAAAACCCTGGTTCTCAGTGAAGGAACACTCACCCTGAGATGGAACTTGGCCAAATAGCTCTAGTTCTGTGACAGAACCAACCAAGGTCAGAGGATTAAGTCTTTCCAGACAAGATGCTTTTCAGTTCTGGTACCAGAGCAGACAGCCAACCCTGAATCTACACCATCCAGATTCAACAAACATCTCAATCTCTTTGGCTTGAGCCTCTTCTTCAGGGAAGCAACTAATTAGAGAAGAAAAATGTGCTGTTCTTAATATTCCCCAAATACTTCCATATAAGGGGAAGTCCTAAATTCTTATCCTTCAATTCCAAGGACGTTTTGGTTTGTTTGGTTTTTTTCCTCAGAGTAATTTCAGTGCATAAGCAGCATCTTGACAGCATACCCCAAACTGAAGCCTGCTCATCCTCACCAATTTTTATATGCTTTAGGAATTAAGCAGCTCAGATAATACCTACTCAACAGGGCATGTGGTATCGAATTCAAACACTCCAGAGCTGACTTTCACACTTATTTATAGAAAACATTACTCAGGAATCAATTCTGAAGATATACTGAGAAGCTGATCAGGTCTAATTAAAAGATTCTGCTGGAAATAGAGCTGTTTCATTAATAACACAGACTCTTTGGAAGTGAGGCAACTGTTCCATAAACAAAAGATAGAAGGAACTTTTCTTTCTAGTTTTTACCTGGTTTTGATAGTTTTTTGCCTTTACAAATGAGTACTTTGCCAGTTGAACACCTAGTTCCTTTGGGCACTGAAGTATTTTTCTTGGAGATAATTTCTTCAGTTATGTTCAAACACTTTAACTGATGCCTGAGAACCTTCAGAGGTCTCAAATGATTAAGCTTATCCAGCAACATGAAATGGTATCACCTGCCTTAAAAAGGCAGAGGCCTGAGCAAGTTACTGCAGCACAAACATGGTACCAAGGTTTAAGATGCTCCTTGGAGTGCCCCTGGGAACACATCCACAACTCACCTTTCCTCCTTCCACTGAGAAGAGTTTTGTTTGACACTGCCCACTGGGAGTTTCCACAAAGCACCTCACACAAGCTTACCCTGTGAGACTAGTTCCACTCTCTATAATGAGTAAAGCTGAATAAAATCAGCTCTGCTTGTTTTCCTGAACATAAAATTAATTAAAGGATGCAAAGTGGCCTGCCTGAAGCCACCTGTATCTCAAGCTGAAAGCTGCCCAATGAAGCTAAAGACCATGTGCAAGTTGCAGTAGTTTAATACAAAGTGTATGAAGGTAATTTCAAAGCAAGTGATGAAATGAACACACTTAAGCTACTTAAAAATGTTATGCTTCAACACTGAGTTGAAGTTACAACTTGGTGAAAAATTCAAATATTGAGTCCCTTAGAAAAAAACTCAAGCTACAGAATCTATTTAAGCCTCAGTTGGAGCCTGTAACATACATCAGGTTTATTCTTCTTTTTGGTGACTCTTTGCCATGGTTCTGCATTTTCTCCTTATTTCTGTCTAATAGAAGTTCTCTGTGCAAGTTCTACCAGTCCAACTTCCAGCTAATATGATGATTTCTTAGAAACTGAACTGGAGATAGTTTTTATGCTTGCAAAGAAAATCCAGGTAGACAATAAATACAAAGAACAACACTCAAGGATTCTTAAAAATACTACACGTATGTTAAATTCAGAAAGTACATCATTACATGAGAGCATCTTGCTATGCATAAGCCCAGTATTCAAACACACAGCAATTCTGAGACCTGAAAGAGCAATTTTCTGCCATCAGTTTGGCTCTACTGTCACTGCAGAGGAGGCTCAGTGGTTAGCTCCACAATTTTTATCAATGAACAGATTGACACAGCACAGGGTACCCAACGTGCTTGACCTGATACTCATCCTTCTCATTAAAAAATGGTATCTCCCCTTACGAGTTACAGTAAAAATAATCTTTCAAGCTACAAAAATAGTTAAAACCAGCAGGACTACAAGTAGGACATGGAAGTTTTCAGAGTCAAGATACTCTTCCTATAAAAATTCACTTGTGCAGTTTGAAAGAGACTTCAAAAATAAGTTTGCCAGTTGCCTTAGGATACTCTCTGGGAAAAGGCAGCTTAGCTCCTGCTACAGAAACAAGGCCTGGCCTCAAATTCCACATGGTATCTGCTGAGCGTCTGGCAACCCTGGCTCTGCTCTGACTGGGACACTGGCTGCTGAACCAGCACAGCCTTGTGCTGGGTTTCCTTCCACCAATGGCAATGCTCAGGTCAGCTGCAATTCCAGTACCACCTGAATATTTGTCCCTCCTCTTTATTTTTCTCTATAACCCACACATTATATATACAATTATATATAATATATATGCCAGGGCTTGCAAAGCAAGGTATCATTACTTACACTGTCTTCACTGGCAAAAGTTTGGGTTCAATTTGGGTTTGTTTAGATTACCAACACATCACTGAGGTAAAGATACTTAGATTTTTTTCATCATTATATGATTTTATTTTTTTTTTACTGGCCATTGAAGACTGGCTGGTGTAGACCCTTTAGAGGCAAAGCATCTTTCCACAGTGTGATTTACAGTTATTCTATTCCCAATCAGCTTGGTAGCCTGCAAGCAGCCTCACAAATTCCCATACATCATTTTAATTAAGATTAGAAGTTTTATCTGTTGAAAGGACACTGATTCTATGCAAATTGAGAATACTAGCTACTAGCATTCATTAACAGGAATAAAATTAGTTCTTCCATGATAAATGAACCATACCAGCAAAGTCCCAAGTAATTGTAACTCGTTCTGTTTTGACCTTTCAATCAATACTTCCCTATTAGAAACAGGGCATCTGAACGTGAGCAGCAAACTGCAACTCCCCCTGATTAGACCCAATTTCACTGACAGCTCTTCTGTTAAAGCTTGAAGCATCTGTCCTCAGGTTTAAGTTGAAAACTAAAAAATCATACCCCAACATCCACCAGCAAACACAACCTTCTGCCACGTGGTTCTGCTCCCTCTGCAATACTGGTAGTGCAACCTCAGCTGCCTCTCTTCACATTTATCAGCTAAACCCACTGATGAAGGTGCATCTATGAAAGATCTAAAATGCTTAAGTGGCTGAAACTTGGGCAGAACATCCTGAGCTGTTTCTGGCAGTGAGGCAATAGCATCTTGAATGGGGATGGCAGCTTCTCAGGAACATCCAACTCAAATGCACCTTAACTGAAAATAACAGTGGTGGAAATTGAGCTTCACATCTCTGTCCATATGCTGATGCACACACACCTGGATTTTTCTGCAACTACTAAGCTGTGCTTCTTAAAAACACACAAACCCACAGAACAACAACAAACACACCTCCCGAAGCAAAGAACTCCCCAGTCAAACAGAATGTTGGCTTATATCAGCATGCCAAGCCGTGAGCTGCTGTAGTTCTGCCTCTGCTTTGTGAGCAGCTGATGTTTCTCAGCCCCAAGTCTCAGTTAAGAGGTCAAGAATTTCCAAGAGGGAGAAGAATCTGAGGGTTAGGAGCAGGAACCCAAAGGTAAGCAATTCACACTTGCAAGCCTGAGCTTCATGGCCACAATGACACCTACACAAAAAGCTGAGTAATTTTAACTGAATTAATTTGGATCCCACTCATCCCCACACAACTTTCTATTATATGGAGTAGACCTTTAGTAGAGCTACCAAGTTAATGAGGTTAAACTTGATTAAACAAGTCTCCACAAAAGCCTATTTGAATCTTAAGATCACTCTACATCTTGTTTAGACCATATTTTTTGGTTCCTCTGCATCTTCAAAGCTTGCCTGGCATACCTTAAGACTCACTGTGCTTTAAGTCAAACGTGTCCTTGTTAAGGCAGCAGCAGATGTCCACAGCACACTGAAGTTTCAGCTCCAGAGGTTTGGAGAAGACCTTTCTAAATGCAAATCAGCACATCTGGTCTTCTGAGCATCATCTGTTATTTAGACTATGACAATCACCACAGCATTTGAACAAGTGTTATTACTACATCCTAAATCTTCTACTGCAGAGAAGTTTTACTTCCAGCAAATTCAATATATGCATCACGAAGCAGTTTAAGCTTTGGGCAAAGCCTGAGTGGAAGAATGACTTTTTAGTTCACCCTGACTGTTAAGAGTGAAAAAAGTTTACTCTTTATGAAACCAGTCTTGTATCTCCACATTAGAGTGCTCCCAGTTCACCCAGTGCATCCTCTGTTTAGATTCTTTGGACCTCTGACATCAACTTTCTGTAGACAACTCTGAATGGCTTCATTATTTTCATATTTTTCACTTCTATCACAACAAGATTCAGCTTAGTAAAGAGGTTTCAGCTTTTCTTATTATTTCTTATTTGCAAACTGTGTCTTAACTTGCCTCAGGCTAGAAGCAGGAGGTGCTTTCAGTGAAACAACTGCACATGGTTCAGAATCCTGGCTACTGTAGGCAAACTGAGTCCAAACTCATGTGCCCTTAACTTTGCTGCTTCATCAGTTTCCTCTCTGAGCAGGACAGAGATTTCTAGCCAGGAGAGGTAGCATCAGGACTGCTTTATTCTTTAAGAATAAAACCACTTGGATCTTTTCTTTGAAGGGTTCACATAAAACATTCTTGTTTTCTCACTGTAATTCCTACTCACATATATTTTGAGATGACTCTTAAGGGTTTGATGAAATGCAACACGCAGATCACAAGGATGCCAAACACCAGCACATAAAGTGGCCTAAAGCATTTAATTGTAAAACCTTCTTTTCAGCTACTCAGTTTTTCTGCAGAGCTTCAGCTACCACAGCTAAGTCTCCTCTGGCTGAACCTCAATTTAGCTTAGAGCATTTCCCAAAACAAAAGGTCACTGAAAAATGCAACGGACTTGCTCAAATATTTAGGTGAAAAGGTAACAAACTGTAAGAACACAGAATGAGTAGAAACAGGTATCATTCAGAAATGCTTGTTTCTCTCTAGTATTCAGACATAAGGGAAAAATGTACACCAGAAGAACATTTGGAGACCAAGTATCCAGTTAAAACAAGATTTAGGGATGCCTGTTCATTAAAGTATCACAGACTTCTCTCTGCTGGCCTCCAAAAGAATGCCCAGTATGATCCATACTAAAGAACAGGGTGATGTTCCACCTCATCTGCTACATTAAGTCAAAGAAGATCTATCTGAACAATGGAAGGGTGATTATTCAGCATGACAGTCAGCTATTCTTGCCTCTTCCAGTGCTCCCTCTTGATGCCACAGGGCTCCTGCTCAGTCTCTTAGAGTCCACCCACTGCTAAAAGACAATTTGGCATCAGTTTCTAGTCAACAAATGCCCCAAGTCCATATGCGTCTCAAATTGTATATATTCAGTGAGCACTGTTGATATCAAGCTGACTCTATGCACTGGTATAATAGATGCAAGCACTCTGAAGGTGAATTCACACTTGCCAAGAACTCATTTCTGCTGTCAGGAAAGCCATGAGAACACCCAGCATCTGCTGTACACTTGCATGAATAGAAACCATCAACAGTAAATAACCAAAGGACCACTCCCTGAATGGGAACAAACCCACCACCCTCACAGAATGCCCACTGCCCAGCAATTTCTCCAAGTCAGGAGGGTCCCAGGAAGACAGCACCATACATCCTCATCCACACTATGTAAATACAACTCCAGAAGTGCAAGAGTCAAGGTTTTTCATGCAGTATTAATTCACACACTTTACCTACCCCAAGAAAATCCTCTGGCAATATTGCAAGCAAAAAGCAATCACACGAAGCCAAGTACAGGTCATCTTGTACATCAAGCTTGCAGAATGTTCTCTTGTAGGCAGCTTCACAATGAAGGATCAGGAGGGGAACTGACTCCACCTTCCAGTGTCTAACAATTCACCATAATCACTTCACAGTTGCAAAAATAAAAAAGAAAGTTCAAATATTGAGGTGAAAATAGAAACTGTAACAACACAGAATGAGTAGAAACTGGTATCATTCAGAAGTGCTTGTTTCTCTCTAGTATTCAGATACAAGTATATGAATTTTGCAACTGTGAAGTTACTATTAAAGGAAGTTCTTGCAGATTATGTCCTTGGCATGCCCCCACTCAACCAACCACCTAAACCTAGACACAGCCATGCACAGCTCTGTCTCAACTGTAAATGTCACATTATAAACAAACAAAGCTAGTCCTAAATACTCTACTGCAGAGACTGTCTTTGGTAACTTCCACTTAATACACTAACACCATTCACTTATTACTTCCATGCTGTGTTCCAGTTCATCCTTCTCCAGATTCAGAGAAAAAAGCAAACCCAAAACACACTGCAACTTTCCACTAGTCTTCTAACAAGTGATTTTGAGGGAAGCAAAATTTAAATATTTTTTTTCGAAATCTTTTCCTTTAATCCACATTACCTAGTGAAATCAAGACTTAATAGTAACTGTCACAACTAAGAGTAACATTCACCTCTATGTCAACAAATTTTGATGCAAATAGCATGTTCTTCTCAGAGCTTCTATGAAAAAGGGACAAGATTTGTAACTACAGCTTCTTGCTTTAGAACTGCTCTCAACTATGAAAATTTCCCTCTTTTCCAGCTCTGCCAATACTGCCCAGAAATGTAACGCTATAAAGTTTCTCACAACTCTGCAATTAGAGTTCTATTGCAAATTATTTTATGAATGAGCAGCAGTGACACACAGCACCCTTTCCACAGCAGACCTGGACAAGTCATTCCCATTGAGGACACCTTCCTGTGTTGAACAGCTGCAGGAATGATATGAAGTGATCTAAGAAACTAGGGATTCCCTGAAGAGAAGCTCAGGCTGGAAAGAAACATGAGCTGTTGCTTCTCTGCCACAGGATGCAAACACCAGTCCATCAGAAGGGCCAGACTGTCCCACTCCAGTTTGGCCTTTCCCCCTCAGCCAGGAATGAGCTAACCACGTGTACTGCAATTGGCAGGCTCTTTTCATAGCTGCATTGCAGGGATTTCCTTCAAATAACATCAAGTCCTCAGCTTACTAACTAGAAAGCTGAGTGGGACAGTGTAGTAGACATTGTCAAATGCATCTCTCTTCTTCCCAGTTAACTCCAGAAAGTTCCTTTCACTCTGCTACAGACATTGCTATGGGGTCTTAGAGTAACTTCCACTCTATTGCTTCTGTAAAAATGACTATTAAAACACTCTTAGAGAGCATCCTCAATAGCTAGAGGGACCCCAAATCATTCTACATTTTAGAAGTCACCTAATAGATTTCCAACCTGGTATTTACAGTTCCCTCCCTTTCCTTCTGCTAGAGGAAAGGAACACATTTCTATGTCAGGAGCTCACATAAGCAGGCACACACAATAATAAAAACCCTTCTCACTGGCGTCTGGTGCTTCTTTGGGCATTCTAAAGCTGGAGAGAGGAGAGCTTCAAGCCAGAATGTAGTGCCACTTGGGAAGGCAGCCTCATTTCACTGCTCCATGAACACACACCCATGCCAGCAGACAAGGTCTTTGACTTTTTGACTTTCTCCAAACAGTGCTTTCCTGCTACAAGCAACTGCCACAGCTTTGCCAGAATGTGGCCTCTTCTGCTCCTGCCCCTCAGTTTTCTCATGGTCAAGAGGTCCCAAGGAGAAAGTGACACATTAGATGCTTTAAGTGAGATACTAAAGCTCTACTGCAGCCAACTGGTGAAGAGCTTTGCAAACAGGTCCCCTATTAACAGCACTCAAGAAAAAAACCTTCCTGTCTCCCTGTGAGAACAGAAACAGCCCATCCTCACTGTGCCCGAGCAGGAAAACTAGGATTGCCTTCAAACCTGAAGATGTAGATCCTCCTTTAATCTCTTGGAACACAGAGGTTGTCTAAAATATCCCTCTACGTGACCTAGATGCACCAGAAGGCAGCAGCAGCCTGCCCCAAGTCAGCAGGGATTCAGTGCACTGACAGGACACCAAGCACTTCAGCCTGCTTTGGTGTTTCTTCTGAGGCAAGAGGGGCAACTACAAGTTAAACATGAACTTGTGTTGCACAGTGTGATTAGTGAGTGATCTGTTCAGCAAAAATGCAACTTAGATTAAAACTCACAACAACTTGCACACTCTCAAATGCCAGTTAGGTAGCTGAAAGCCATTTAAGTGTTATTTAAACAGGTCACTTCATAAAGGACCCACCTATTCTCTTACCCTACACCCAAGCCAACAAAGGCCTTATTTTTTTACCTATAAGATACTCTTATCCTTAGGAACACCTCTCCATGCCTAACCCAGAGCAGCCAGCAGAGCTCTGGTGATGACAGAACTGGCACTAGCAGGGAGCATCAAGTACTTCTGTGATTCCCACACTTCCCACATCCCAGATGATAGGTGGACAACAGAATATCTTAGTTCTAAGTCACCTTTACTGTTAGATCACAAGCTGCAGTGGAGCCTTCAGCACACTTCCTTCCTCAACCATAAAAGTAATTTCTTTCTCCTTTCGTGGGCCCTCACCTAGATTCCCATCTGTTTGCCTCTGCTCCAGAAAGGATCTCAATTAAAAAGACAGTCAGATTTACCCTGCAAAACTGGCACAGCACACACAGAACTGTCATGGCTCACTTCAGATTTATTTTTGATGAGGTGTCCTACAGCAGAGCTTTGGAACAAAATAGCACAATTCTCATTCCACTCAGAAAACTTATCTGGTGCACGCATGTACTAACGGAAGACACACAGTAAAAAGACTGCTGGATTTAGAGGTGTTTTTTTCCCCCTCCATATAAAAGTTCTGGTTTTACACTTAGAGTCTTTAAAGTCTGTTTTGCAGATTATTTCACCCCCAGGCAGACAGGTGCTCCAAGTATGATCAGCTTTGCTGCAAGAACAATACACGACATTTCTATTGTGCAGCACGACCCAAGACTGTTCTCTAGCTCCAGATAATCATAAAGCTTTGCATTACAGTTGCAAGTTGGACTTGAAATAGTTCATTCCACTACAAGAAACCTCCCTGAAGATATGTGGGTACCAATGAAAAAACCCCACTGCATCTAATTAGCAAGTTTATTGGTAAAGCCTTTGATGTGAGCAGCCAAGGTAACCCCCACTATTCAATCAGTTCATTTTTAGCTAGAATGAAATCTACAGCCTAGACTTTGAGCCAGAGAAGAAAAAGATGTGACCAAGAGAGAAAGTGAAAACACTTGACTGTAGCAACTTTGGTTTTGTTGGTTTTGTTTTCTACTTTTCAAAAGCTTGCAATTTTAACACAGAGGCAACTCATCCAAAGGATGATCATTTGATTACATTTTCAAGTTCTCCATAGAGGAGAAAAGAGGCTCTTTCCAAAGGGAAATACGTTTGGTTTTGAGTGTTACTATGTAAGACAATATGATCGCTTCTTTGCCTTTTAATTATGATTTATAAAAGAGTGTTATGTGTCTTTTTTATGAAACAGCAATTGCAATGTCTATTTTACCACAAAAGAGGACTGAAAAGTCTTTGTCATACACTGTCTACACACCGGGGTGAGATGTAACTGTTAGATGCTGAAAATAACAAACTCCACTGACCAAGACATCTAAACGCAAGAACACACTTATGACTGGTGTCATTTTCAGGACAGGCATCTCTGCACCACCCTCTCTTGGATCTATGCTACCCTACAACACTATAGAAAAAGACTTTTTGTTTTGTTTTACCCTGAACAGCACAACTCCTCCCTTTAAGGCAGAAATGGGAGTAAGACACACCGATTATCTTTATTTTTATTTTTTTTTAAGAAACCTTGGTTCATTATCCTCTTGTAATCCAAGGCCAGCACAAAACAAAGTCAGGTTTTATTTTCCCCTCGGCAAACTTCGCTTTCCTTCCACCACTTCTTCGCCAACCCATGCAGAGGGTACAAGGTATCTGAGGCTTTTTTGATGTCTTTGGCGCAGGAAGCGTCAGTCAATCCCTTCCATTTGCTTTGACAGGGGTGGCGGGGGGAGGGTTTAAATGAGACGAACATCCCCGTCACCCCTTTTTCCTTTTTTATTCAGTGATAAGCAGGAGGGGAACTCGCTGACCACCACACCGCCTGCTTATCCAACTCCGCGGCACAAGCAGCGGCGGTCGGCGGGCTGCCCGGCCCGGCCGCACCCGGCCTGTCCGCCTGCCCCCCCCGCCTCGCCCCCACCCCCAACCCAGAACCCTCCCCCCCCCCCCCAGGCGTCCCCCCCCCCCCCCCCGTCTGCCACCCTCCCCACCCCAGGTTGGTCCCCCCCCCATCCCAGTTTGAGCCCCTCCCCATCCCAGTTTGAGCCCCTCCCCCCCCCAGTTTGGCCCCCCCCCCCCCCCCCTTTTGGGCCCCCCCCCCCCCCCCCTTTCCCCCCCCCCCCCCCCACCATGCGCCCCCGCCCCCACCCCCCCCCTCCCCCCCCC